>JAAZQE010000850.1:0-12776 GCA_013620735.1 Clavariopsis aquatica
CCCCTATGTAGTTAGAAATGAAGACTGTTCCTCGACCATCTTGAAAACTTTCATCTATATGCACGCCTGAAATCCCAAGGCCGACGTTAGGCATTGACCACAGAACAAAGCTGGTTTAGACCGATGTTTAGACTGATGAGTTTGTTGAGATGTGCCTCCCATGTTCTTCTTCCTTTGGGGGTTCTTTATTTACCATTGAGTCAATCAAGCACGCAAAGTGTCAGTGGGAAAACAGAGGATGGTGTGGGTATGTGCAAGTGCAAGATGAAATAGAAAAACAATCTCGTTGTTATCTCTTGTACATAGTATCGACGAAGCCGGATCACAGGTATATCCCCAGAGAAGCAGTGTGGCACCTGGGCTATGACAGGAGACATGGCCAATAATGCCTGCCCTGTTGCCTACTGTTAAATGATTAATGCAAACGCCCCTCCCCCTCCCTAATTTCCCTTTCTCGTCCATATCGAGACGGGCTTCTATGATCCTTGAACGCCAGGCAAAATCCCCTTCCATCGCAATACTACCAACTGAAGCAGTAGCCACGCCCATCAATTGCATCTAAGCACCCCGCGGTTTCGACTTGGCCTGTTTCTTGTCCTTTGCATTCTGCTTCTGCTTCTTCTTCTTTTCCTCGACCTTCTGCTCTGCTTTCCTCTTCAGACTCGCCTTCTCCTCGGCCGTCTTCTCAACTGGCTTAAAGAAACCCTCGAGCCGGCTCTGTTGAGCCGTCTTCATATTTTTCAACAATTTCGCCGCCCCACTTCGTACACGATCTTCGTTGAAGGCCTTCTCCTCAACGAGATATTTAACCATTCCCTCCACATCGGGCGCTTCCCACTTGAAGTCGCACTCAGGATGGTCGGCGGGACGGACATCAGGTTCGAGGAAGAGCGCGCGGGCTTCTGCATAAGGCCAGTCGTCGGGGACGGTGTATTTGGGAGATTTTTTCATGACTTCAACAACCCCTTCGAGGTTCTTGTGTTCGCGGATGAGTTTCAGGGCTGTCGTGGGGCCGACGCCTTTGATCGGGTCTAGGTAATCGCAGCCGAGAAGGATGCAGAGATCGATGAACTTGAAGAAACATTAGTATTTTGTGTGCATGAATTTGGAGAAAAAGCGCTTACTTGGGGTAGCTCCATCCCTAAGCCCTCAAGTACCTTTTCGAGATGAATTTCGAGAATCGGTTCCTTACGTTGCTCGCTGAAGGTGAGATGCCTCAGCAAGATTGGCGAGTTAAATGTCAACGTATCCATGTCCTCCGAAGCCGCTGCATATACCTTCCCGGCCCTCGCTAGTGTAGCACATTGCGCTTCTGCTTCGGTTGGCGCAATGATGTACGGGATCCCCATGAGCTTCAGCAGCTTCTGGCATTCTGCATTGTGTTCCTTTGTCACCCTGACTGTACGCCGCGAAAACTTCTCTACATCCTCTGCTGTGCCTGTTTCCTTCGCTTCTTCCTCGGCAGCGTGTGCTTCTGTCTTGCGCTGGAATCGCTTTGCAAGCTCGCCGGACTTGAGCTTGGGTGGAGCGCCATCGAAGACATAGAGAGGCTTGATGCCGTTGTCGACTATGCGGAGAGTGCGATAAAAAAGCCCGAGGAGATGAGATGTGGTTTCACCATTCTCGTTCATGAGTTGCTGGCCATCGGAACGTACAGCGATGAGGAAACTGTAGATACTCATGGACCTAGGGAATGAGTTAGTGGAGAGTGGAGAAGGCAGTTGTCAGTGTCTCGTACGCATCCTATCAGGGTTAGCCGCATGGTAATATGAAGGTTAAGGGAGAGACCTACGATGGCTACTTTTCGACCAAATTGATTCTTAATCTCGCCCGTTTTGATGGCATCTGGAGCATGCTCGCTGATGACCTGGAAAAGACTCTTGATACCCATATTTGCAGTTCGATGGTCTTAGTGGAGTGTGCAATGGCGTTTCTCGGAATCGGGGGCGGCAGTGGGCCTGCAAGAATACGCGTTGGGTGAGAATGAGGCAGAGAAAGAGGCGAAACTGAGAAACGAAGCGACGATCACGTCGCGTCGAGGTTCGCGCTTTCGCGGAATCAGCCCTACGTCTTGGCAATTCTCAGCAATCCACGGTGGCGTTTTGTGTGTCTGACGCGATTACCTACACCGCAAGATGGACGAACACGAGTGTTTTCCTCAAGAGTATCAGCGCAATTTGTATCGTTTGTACTTGGATGGTAGAGGGAAGAATGGGTTTGCCACCAAAGCCGGCAAGCATTCGTGAACCGCGGTCCTAGGAACGTCTCTTTGCCGACTGTGGGGTAGTCTCGGTCAACTTCACATCTTAAGGTCGATTCCATTCACGTCTCAATTCCTCCTTCACTTTCTCTAGACTCCTGTGATCTATCTATAGAAATGTACACCATGTTCAGGCCCATCTGCAGACACGCAGCCCGGCAATTGAGCACCACGGGTCGTACCGCAGCCGTCGGAAGGCGGCATGTGCACACCCCCGTTCCTTTTGACTGGAAAGACCCCTTGGGATCTAGCAATCTATTTTCAGAGGATGAATTGGCCATTGCAGAAACCGCTGAATCATACTGCCAGGAGCGTATGCTCCCAAGGGTGCTAGGTATTTCTCACAGCCGCCTGTCCGTACCCTCGCAGGCTCGCTAACCCTAGTCTGCAGATGCATACCGTAAAGAGGATTTCGATAGGAAGATTCTTGAAGAGATGGGAGAACTAGGGCTTCTTGGTGCAACGATCCAGGGGTATGGCTGCGCGGGTGTTAGTAGTGTTGCCTCTGGGCTGATCACACGAGCCGTCGAGAGAGTAGATTCTGGGTACCGATCCGGATATTCGGTGCAGAGCGCACTAGCAATGGGAGGTATTGAAGAGTTTGGCACTGAAGAGTTGAAAGAAAAATTTCTACCCAAAATGGCGCAGGGCAAACTGCTGGGCTGCTTTGGGTTGACGGAGCCAAATCATGGATCAGATCCCGGATCCATGGAGACCACCGCGAAGCCTCACCCCTCAAAGAAAGGTTACTTCTCCCTCTCTGGTTCCAAGACTTGGATCACAAACTCACCCATTGCCGACCTTTTCCTTGTTTGGGCGAAGCTGGAAAGCACAGGGAAGATCCGAGGTTTTGTGATAGAAAGAGACCAATGTCCTCCCGGTACCCTCGAGACGCCACCAATCAAGAACAAGAATGGCCTCAGAGCTTCAATCACGGGAATGATACAGCTTGATGAATGTCCTGTTCCTGAGTCGAACATGTTCCCTGGTGTAGAGGGGTTGAGGGGACCGTTCAGCTGCCTGAACTCTGCAAGATACGGAATCGCCTGGGGAACGATTGGAGCGCTGGAAGATTGCATCTCAAGAACGAGGGAGTATTCGCTGCAGAGGAAGCAGTTCAAGGGCAACCCGCTTGCAAAATACCAGCTTATACAGAAAAAGTTAGCAGATGCTACTACCGACGCAGCGTATGGCATCCTCGCCGCTGCTCACGTGGGGCGATTGAAGGACGAAGGCAAGGCTGCACCTGAGATGATATCGATGATCAAGCGCCAGAACTGCGATAGAGCCCTTGTCAATGCCCGGATGTGAGTTCAGCCCAGGGATGTGGGAGTTTGAAGGCTGACCTGGTGTGCAGACTACAGGAGGTATTTGGCGGAAATGCCGTGAGTGACGAGTATGGAATCGGGAGACATGTAGCCAACTTGTTTGTCACCCAAACATACGAAGGACAGAGCGATATCCATGGTAAGCCCGTTGCCACTTGCCTCTGTCTCGCCCCCCGCTGACCAAATCACTAGCTCTGATACTCGGGAGGGCAATCACAGGAATCCAAGCCTTCTGTTGATTGCCTCCGGCACGCTGCACAACATGAAATGCTCTGGCGCGTGAGCTGCACTGGGATTCGCCTGTGAGGGGACGGAGACGGGGACTGGAACTTGGCTTACTCGTGTTGAAGCTTCATGGTCGCGGGGTAGACGAGCAAAAAATTAGCTATGGCATTGCAGGCGGCTGGCCGTGCCCCGTCGACGAACGACATAGGGGCTTAAAATAGCAGACTAGTCGATCACATCTATGTTGTGCATGCGGGTGAATGTGCAGGCGAGGCCAACAGGGGTGCAGATGTGAATGTCGAAACCGAGTGCAGGCTTACGTTTCAAAACGTCTTGCTGCACTCTCTTGCAGACGCAGTGCGAGGCTGCGTGCTCGACAGGTGGGTGACAAGTGGGTGACAAGTGCTTGACAAGTGCTTGACAAGCGCTTTGTCGGCCGGTGCCCCTGACTAATCCCCTGGTGATGGAGGTGAAAGTCGAGCGGGTGCACGGGTCAGCGTGTTCTGCCAGCTTCCACGGCCGTCACGGGTGGCGAGAACGTGAGCAAAGAGAGAGTGAGTGAGTGAGAGCGCCGGCGAATAAATCCGGGCGCCGGCCGCGCCATGGACTTGGCTGCCCTGCACCTTGCCTGTGTTCAGCACATCCGCCCTCTACTCTACTGTCTACAGCACTCTCCTCACGGCTCCCACTGCCAGTCCGCCTGCCCTGCTGCCCTCTGCAACCACCACAGGTATGTTGGGCGTGGGCGCCGAGCGCTCTTGCCGCTGATACGCCGCACGTTCTTTAGGCCAGGATCAAAGCGCTAACCTCTCTCTGCTTGCAGCCCACTTCAACTCTTCAACACCACACCCACTCCACGCCCCAGAACTGGTCTCTCCCTCAAACCCCACCGCAAACCACCACACAAGTCACCATGGCTCTCAAGCGTATCAACAAGGAACTCACAGATCTCGGCCGGTAGGTGGCGCCCACTTCCGTCGCCGCCCAGCCTTCACGCTTGCTCGCATGACAGCCTGCGAATGCGGGGTGCTGGTGCCTCGATAGCCCGCTATAGCCTCGCAAACAACCGTATTCCGCAGTTTTTGCTGACTTTAGGCCTACAGCGACCCTCCCTCTTCCTGCTCAGCCGGCCCCATCGGAGATGATTTGGTACGTCCCTCATTCGGCCTTGTTTCTTGCGGCTGAGGCGGCCTCGCTGTGCTGGCCACAGCCACGGACACGAGGGTACCCGATAGAAGATCTTGACTGACAACGGCGATAGTTCCACTGGCAAGCCACCATCATGGGCCCTGTACGTACCTCCTCACGAATACCCTCTGCCCCTTGCTCCACACCCCACTATGTCCTCTGAAACGGATGTATGAGACTAACACTCGCACCAGAGCGACTCACCATACTCGGGCGGCGTCTTCTTCCTCGCGATCCACTTCCCGACCGACTACCCTTTCAAGCCCCCGAAGGTGAACTTCACAACCCGCATCTATCACCCAAACATCAACTCCAATGGCAGCATTTGCTTGGACATTTTACGAGATCAATGGAGCCCAGCTCTGACAATCTCAAAGGGCAAGGCTCCCTTCACACTCTCGGACTGTAATGGGCGCCGCTGACTCCATTGATAGTGCTTCTGAGCATCTGCTCGATGCTGACGGACCCCAATCCCGATGACCCGCTTGTCCCAGAAATCGCGCACGTTTACAAGACGGACCGATCTCGATATGAATCCACGGCTCGCGAGTGGACCCGAAAGTATGCCATCTAGAGGTCGGCAGCCCCGACTTGGTCACCGGGACCACTATCCGATCCCGTGGCACAGAAAGTGGGTGAAGGTGATAGTTTCTCTGGGGGCCAACGGTCCGTGGAGATGGTTGATACCAACAAGAAAGACTTCTGGCGGCATGGCGGGCAGACGTGTGGTTTCATTTGGTACTTCAGTGAGAAACGCTGAACGGCCCTAGTCTTTGGTATCACATTTAGCAGAATGGCCCTCTCGTTTTTTCACATAACCCCCGCACTTTGCGACGATACACTTTTCCCCCTCTACCCACATCTTTCCCAAATTCCCATCTCTGGAGTTCACGATGCATATCCGGGTATTCGTCTATATTAGGAGTGCTGAAGGGTCTCAAATTTGCATGACTAGATTACACGCTCTTCCTGATTTTTGCTTGATGTGCTGTGACGTGCTGTAACGTGACGTGGCTTGATGTTGAATGGTGACATGAAATTTACGACACCCATTATTGACATGATATTTTGGACCCATCATCAACTAACGACTAATAAGAAAGAGAAATATTTATTACTACTTCGCTCGAATACTAGCTCTCCGTTGATGCCCATACATTGACCTGTAGGCTGCTCCAATGACATATTGGATTATACGGGGAAGCAATAACCATGGATTGACCGACTATGAACAAAAATGATGAATATCGGTACACTAGTAGTATATGGATCTATTTAAGAACAATGGGGACACACACTCCACGTGCCAAATAGTATACTAGAGTGACGTGAATCTTTCATCCATTCTAACCCCTGTATTACCATTCGCGAATTTTCACGTTTTATTCCATTCAACAACATCAAGTGTTCTGTGGAAAAACAAAAAATACATGAAAATTCCCTCGGATGTCTTTGGTTACTTTTCAGTAACCGTTCCGGGGTTTGGTTCAGCTCATATATTGTTCTGTGTTGTACATACATACATATACAGCTAAAGTTTCCAAATCTTGTTTCCTTTGAAGCTCCAACCTTTGTTGAATCTCAGGCCGACAGTTGAAGCCTCTTAGGGCAAGTTCAACCCTCTATATATATGCTTTGAATTCCGAGTTCTCTTGGAGTAATTGCCCCGCATTCCACCAACACGAGGCATACTCAACAGTGTCTTTTGCGCCCATTGTGTCAACTAGACATACTGAAAACCGCACACCTTGGAACCTGGCTTCTGTCGTGGGTACTTGTTCTTATTAGATGATAGAGCTTCAAGGGTCTTGGTTCCTCTTCGCGTCCGGCGTTTTGGCTAGTTGAGACAACAATTCCGAATGCGGCATTTTTGGCGCATCTACCTGTATTTCTGCTACAAACTCCCCAGCCGATGGCGTTACTAAATTTGAAGCTGAGGTACCTCCGTGATCATTAGCTGATTCGTGGTCCAATTTTGTAACGTCATCCAAGTCACTCCGTCTTGAAGGTGCAGCCCTTACGGCTGGGTTTGCTTGAATATGTTTTGCTTTTTGGGCGAGTGCAAGGTCTAACCTATTCAGAGCAGCTTGACCCTGAGCCCTCAACTTTCTTCTGCGTTCATAATACATGGAATAAGCTTGTCCCACAAGACAGAGTATGAGGCTTTCTACGCTGTTTTCATGTATCTGTGTTTTGAGTGTTTCGTCAAGAAAGTGAAGTGTTTTCTGCAGGTGTTTGATAGCAATGGCCTTGCGACCCAGATCGTTCGAGATGTCGGCAGGATCTCGTAAAGATAGATAAAACGCCGGTGCTGGTTTGATCTTGCTGTTCTATTTCCATATTAGTACGATCTTGGAAGAAATAGAAATAGGTCTCTACCTGAAGCTTTTGCCGAACCCCGAGTGTCATGGGAGCTTCTGTAGCCTTGTCGTAAAGCTCAACTGGCTCAATAGAAATGCCTTTGGTAGTGGTATCGAATGTGGACCAGAAAGAAAGGAATACTTTGAGACCCTCTGCTGCAGTTTGTGGTGCTTTTGATGAGACACAATGTCGGAGACTCGCAACAATCATCATGAAAATTGTATACGATCCAAAACCGCCTCGAAAGGTGTCTGACAACCCTCGAACCTCAAACATAACTTTGATGACTGAGTACAAGGGGCGAATAAATGGATACTCTCGGATATACTCATTGATTTTGGATATCGACAGAGATGTATCGTTCGCCAAGACAATCTGAACATCCAGAGAGCAGGCACGATCAAAGACCGACACAAGGGGATAACGAGCATAGAGAAAGTCACAAGAGCTATATTCGGGCTTCTTCATGAGGTTCTTGTATAGTTTCCGAATATATTTTAAGTTGCGCTCTTGTACAGATTTGTGAGGCGGGAAGGCAAATGAGTGAGATTGATCTGTATTCGATGTTTGTGTCAGTCGAAGGTCAATGTCAGAGGTCGCGAGAGCTAGGCCTGTTCGCTGTGAACCAAAGACTTGGAGCGATACTTCAGGAAGAGCTTCATATGTGTGCGATCTCACTTGTTGTATAAGTTGTCTTCGGGCCAGTGTTTCGATTTGGTTGGGCTTGATATATTGATGGAATCTTGTGATTTCAATATCCAATCTGTCGAGCGTTTGTTAGTGTTCCTATGTCAAACTGTAGGTTGAACACAAATTGTACCTTTCCATCGCCGCTAAGGTAAGTTTGCTCCTCCAATTTTTAACGACCCAAGGCAGATCCTTTTGTTTTACGCCGTGAAACGGTGGTTGTAATATCCTAGGCCTCATAACAGTTGCTTCGTAGTCGCCATGCTCGTTGATTGCAGTTCTAGTCGCAACCAAAAGAGCCTCTGGGTTGGGGGACATATCTACCCACGCTTTGCGATGAGGGTTCGCATGAGTGTTCACGTAAGGTTGGTTTTCCTGCCATCCGTCTGCACGCTGGCCTTTATATCTCCCAGTAGGTTGATTCGCAGCTGTTGTATAGGAGACTTTTCTTCCATTTTGTACTACAGGCGTAGACCAAGCCGCGGAGCGGGGGACGCCGCCCTGTGATGCTGTAGACGAATCTGACGGCGTCTCACTATCTTCTATTGGTATTCTGGCCGAAGTTTGATGATTTGCAGATTCAGATATCGGGTGTTTAGTAGATTCTACCTGGGTGGTGGTAGTGGTGGAATTGAAGGCGCGTGGTTGCGCAACAAAGCGTCGATCTGGGAGCCCAAAGTGCTGCCATAGCGCAACCGAGAGTGTGAAGGGGTTGTGTGAGCGACATATCAGTCGGGCGTGAGAGCGCTGCATGGGAGGCCCGGGCCAGCAGAGACTTGCGGCAATGGCAAGTGGGCGGCGCAAGTGAACGCGAATTGCTTGAAATAACAACTGCGAACCAAACCCTGACGAAGTTCTGCACTGATGAATGCGCCAAGGCCCCCACGGCTGACCTAATGATCAATCACGTGAGCGGTTGCACCGTTGGGTCCCCGCGACGACCTTGGGGGGAAAGCCGACGACACTACGTCATAGTGCAATAATCGGACAGTTATGGCGCCCAGCAGCCCGCCAGGAAGGTAGAAAGGTGGGAACCAGGAAGAAAACCAAGCGAGGCTCTGCCGCCACCTGCTGAAAGGTCTGGACAGTCGTCTTTTCTGGCTGCCGTTCCTGACTGACGTCGGTAGCTTACCAGCTAACGAGGGCAGCTAGAGGGGCAGCCGTGTCTGCGACGCCCACGATCACCTGTTACCTTCTCCTCGTCTCTTCTCTTCCTCCATCACCCTCGCCTGACCACCACCCGTTCAATTCCTTCCTTTCTGTCCATCGCAACCTTGTTGCGCTCACTGCGACTCAAATCGCGACCAACCCCGAGTGCTATGCCCGTCGTGTGCCACGAATAGCTAGCCAAAGAAATAACGGCGCGCTGTCCATTCAGCAGGCACAAACACAAGGCGCTTTCTGCCTAGAGCTATAGGTGAAAGGCCACCCAGGAAAGTAAGCCTCAATTTTGCCCATTGAATGGGTCGTGTAACGCACTCATTGCGGAGCGTCCTGTAAACATTTTTATTCTCAACTCATCCACACCTTGTAACCCACCTCTGGCTGACCATCACCACGCAGCGCGATACTCAAAGAAACAGTTACATCATGGCTCCTTCTACGCGACCAGAACAGGCCTCACCCGAAACTATCGAATCCTCTACACATCCTGCCCTCCACCCTTCGGTTACATCTGTACCTGTCACCCCTGGCGTGCACTTGGCCGGCCATTCTGCATACATTGAGCCCCCAGTGGAAACTCCAGTGGACGCTGGCGACTCTGCACTAAACCCACAGTGGAACACAAATTCGTACTTTGCACCCAAAGCCGACGAACGCTCAAATTCCCCAACAGAGGCTGCGGCTGGAGCCCGGTCTGGGGAGGATCTGTTGCGGCGCTTGAGTTTAATTCCGGATCCAAGCTTCAAGAAGGAACTTGCAGATCTGGATCCGCGTGCTGCTCACCCAGGCCTAAATCTAAGTGGACGGGTTATTAGTGCAACTTTCGCTTTGCCATATAACATTGGTTATACCCATGACAAAACTTGGGAGCTAAAGACTCGGCGTGGAACCTCTGCTTTGTTCGACTCCTTCTCATATTTATCATCCTCTGCATCCCCTTGGAACCACACTCTAATCGGCTGGACGGGAGAGATTCGCGACGTACCCGCGCCCCGACCAGCATCCAATGGTTCCCTGAACACTCTCCCCATAATAACACACGTTTATAAGGGGGCGGCCCCCGTGCCGGTGGACGGCAAGACCAGACCACCTCCACCTCCACAGCCAGAGGAGCTCCGGATTGGGCGACCAGACAGAGAACGATTGGAGAAGGCACTCGAGAAAGAACATGGAGGAAAGATCGTGCCTGTGTGGCTGATGGATGACATGGATGCAGAGGAGGATGTTGCAGTTCTGACTGATCAGGCACGGTGGCGTCGCTTCGCCGAACATGAACTATACACGCTCTTCCACTACAAACAGAACGAGCCCGCGGATGGCCGGGCTGCGCGAAGATCATGGGCTGACTATTATCGCATGAACAAACTTTTCGCGGATCGAATTATGGAGGTGTACAAGCCAGGAGATATTATCGTTATCCACGACTTCTACCTGCTCCTTCTCCCGAGTCTGCTCCGCCAACGTCTACCTAGTGCCTACATTGGATTCTTCCTCCACATTCCATTTCCAAGTAGCGAATTCTATCGTTGTCTCAGTAGACGAAAAGAGATCCTCGAGGGTGTATTGGGTGCTAACATGGTTGGCTTCCAATCGTATAGCTACTCCCGTCACTTTTCTTCTTGCTGTACACGAATTCTTGGCTTTGACTCTTCTTCAGCAGGGGTTGATGCATATGGTGCTCATGTTGCAGTGGATGTGTTCCCCATTGGAATTAATGCTGCTTCTACTCAGCGGCAAGCGTATGGTGATGCATCCATTGAGCAGAAGATTGCGGACATTCGGGCTCAATTCCCCGACAAGAAAATCATTGTTGGCCGAGACAGGCTCGACTCTGTCAGAGGCGTTGCGCAAAAGCTCCAGGCGTTCGAGATGTTCCTCGAGAGATATCCAGCTTGGCAAGGGAAGGTGGTATTGATTCAAGTCACGAGCCCGAGCGGTATGCATGCGGATAAGTCCACCGAGGACGAGACTAAAATCGTCAACAAGATGTCAGAGCTTGTGGCTAGGATCAACGGTGCCCACGGCTCCCTCAGCTTCACTCCCGTGCATCATTTCCAACAGTACCTCGACAGAGATGAGTATTTTGCTCTTCTTCGGATTGCTGATGTTGGTCTTATCACTAGTGTGCGAGATGGTATGAATACGACGAGTCTGGAATATGTCATCTGCCAGAGAGAAAACCAGGGTCCATTAATCCTATCTGAATTCTCGGGTACAGCGGGCTCGCTCAGCGGAGCCATCCATATTAATCCTTGGGACTTGAGTGGCGTCGCTGATGCTATCAATGAGGCCTTGACCATGCCAGAGGAACAACGGAAGGAACAACATAACAAATTATACAAGCACGTCATATCAAACAACGTACAGGCTTGGACGAACAACTTCTTGAAGAGGCTCATGACGAATCTGTCATCATTTGACCAATCTTTTGCAACGCCGGCATTGGACCGAGCAAAGCTGCTCCAGCAGTATCGGCAGGCAAAGAAACGCATCTTCATGTTCGATTACGATGGCACTTTGACTCCCATTGTCAAAGACCCTTCGGCAGCAATCCCGTCTGATCGTGTTATCCGCACTTTGAAGACACTATCAGCGGACCCTGCCAACTCAGTTTGGATCATCAGCGGGAGGGATCAAGCGTTTTTGGATGAATGGATGGGACACATCTCAGAGCTTGGGCTAAGTGCCGAGCACGGAAGCTTCATGCGTCATCCGCGGAGCGAAGACTGGGAAAATCTCACAGACAAGACGGACATGAGCTGGCAGTCTGAAGTCATGGACGTCTTCCAGCACTACACGGAGAGAACTCAAGGTAGGACTAAGATTATTTGCCAGAGCAGCAATGATACTAACACACGGCAGGATCTTTCATCGAGCGGAAAAAGATTGCGCTAACATGGCATTACCGAAGAGCAGATCCCGAATATGGGGCATTCCAAGCACGAGAGTGCCAGAAGGCGCTCGAGGAGACAGTGGGCAAGAAGTTTGACGTCGAAGTCATGACTGGCAAGGCAAATCTCGAGGTGCGGCCACGGTTTGTCAACAAGGGAGAGATTGCAAAGAGACTGATTCTGGCGTACGGCGATGGGCCTGGAGATGCCCCCGAGTTTGTTCTCTGCCTCGGCGATGACTTCACCGACGAAGGTATGTGCAATGGCTAGCGGCATGCAAGCACTGAACTGACTGGTGGTAGACATGTTCCGCTCGCTGCGGCAGGCCAAGTTGCCACAGGAGCATGTGTTCTCGGTGACTGTCGGGGCGAGCTCCAAGCAAACACTGGCCAGTTGGCATTTGGTGGAGCCGTCGGATGTCATTTCGTGCATTTCGCTCCTCAATGGGTCGGCCGATGCGGGAAACGTTGGAGCAGTGGCTGTTGTGGAGGGGGGGCCAATACCGGAGACAAGGTAGGGTCGCCATGGTCGGGGCAGTTTGCAGAGGGTGCCGTGTGGGGAAAACGGGCAGCACGGGCAGCACGGGCAGCACAGGCATGCATTTGCAAGGAGTATCGGTCGGATAGACTCACGGCATGCAAGGCGGGTTGGCAGGTTGGCAGGTTGGCAGGC
>JAAZQE010000851.1:0-12719 GCA_013620735.1 Clavariopsis aquatica
GGCTTTGTTTGTCTGTGTTCGAGCACAGATCCAATTCACACTCTTTCGTAACGCCAAGTGCCAAGTGCGGCGGATCTTCCCACTTTGTACATAGTGCGGCGGAGACATAGCCGAGGGAAATCTGGGGTAAGATTCTTCCACCACTCAACCATCTCTCGCCCATGTTTTCTGTGCCTTGCAACACGCAAACACTCACCACAATCCAGGTTGATGGGGGCTCCACTACGGATACTGTGACGCCACCGTGATCTCTTCAAGTATTGATATCCGGCACCCCTCTTCAACCCCAGCCTTGGTGGACGTGCCAATCATGCGAATAAACTTAGGTTCGAAAGCCACAGGGGAGTTTTCCCGACCTGTCAAGGGAAAATGAGAGCATGCAGGGCCTTGAAAGGGGGTCTCCGGTGTTGACCTTTGCCCGGTATATAAGTGACGCCCATGTACTTGTATTTTTCTTTGTTATCGACGTTGTTCAATTTCATAGGCACCATGAAGTTCTCAATTTTGTCAACAGTTGCGTCTCTGACCCTGGTTGCATCTGCATTTCCAGCGGGATGTGACTTTAGTCTAGTCGGGTTCGGAAAAGATAATCCTATCGGTCCAACCACGGGCGGTAAAGGAGGGCAAACGGTTACAGTTTCTACACCGGCCGAACTCGTGTCGGCCCTTCTAGACGACACACCACGGATCGTATACGCCAAGGGAACCTTTAATCTCACATCGCGACTCCTAGTCGGCAGCAACAAGAGTCTCATCGGCGCAGGCAAGGGTGCCGAAATCCTAGGCAAAGGCATCACCATCAACAGCAAGACCAATGTCATTGTGCGAAATCTCGGTATCCGATTCATCCTCAACAACGACGGAATCACAATCCAGAACAGCACGCGTGTCTGGATCGACCACAACGAATTCGAATCCGATATTAATCACGGGCCAGACTACTACGACGGACAATGCGATATTGTCAGGGCCAGCGATTGGATCACCGTGTCGTGGAACTACTTCCACGACCACTGGAAGTCCAGCCTTATCGGGAATAGCGACGCACTGCGCGATGTTGACACAGGACATCTGCACATCACGTACCACCACAATTACTGGAGAAACGAGGGTACCCGAGGCCCTGCAGGACGCTTCGGACACCAACACATATTTAACAATCTCTACGAAGACTACCTCTACCAGGCCATCCACAGTCGAAGCGACAACCAAGTCCTAGTCGAAGGAAATGTGTTCCGCGGGAATACGACCGAGGCTCTTTCCACATATGGTCTTGTGGTGCCCATGGATAGTCCAAACACATCGCCCGATGGAGACTATGAGCTCGATGGATTTGCGAATCTGGGTGCAAGTAAGTGGCAATCCTAAATATATGGCACCATTTAAGCTAATATAATTACTAGAGAACGACTGGGGTCCAGCTACGATCAACATCACACAGGTTGGCAACTTTACGAAGGCGCCATACAAGTACAATCTTACCCCTCTGAAAAATGTTCAACAGATTGTGAAAGCTGGCGCCGGACTGGGAAAGATTTAAATAAAAATAATTAGGGAAACAAAAAAAACCCCCCTTTCATGTATTGATTAGACAAATGCACATGATACCATAAATCATTAGCACCCACCACAGAGAAAGATTCAGCTGAGAGCTACTCCACTATCCGACCTAAGACTAAGGATCTTTCTCAGATTATCCAATGGAAATATGAAAATCAGATGACCGTCAAGCGGCAGATGCTGGAGATACAACCGCCACTTAGATATCACCCTATTTATCTACTATTTATAAATATATTCAAAGTACTCTAGAAAAAGCATTTAAGAGGTTATGACCTCAATTTTAGTGATGCTTTAATTGTTAGAGAAAGAGTTGCATCTTATAAGTGTTAGTTAACAAAAATTAGGTCTTTAAACCCTTGGAAAATTTTGTCCAAATAGATCATCACTACAAATTAACTATGCACACCCCCACTAGATCTCCCATATCAAAAGTTTATAGCCTACAAAGGAAAAGGCCAAGCGCAACGATCCAATAAACAAGACTGTTTGACCAACGCATATGTATCCCGGCATTTCCAACCCTCTGCCGTACCGTTCCGTATGCCAAAGTGCACCGCTATTGCAAGCCATGCTGGTATCTCTTTTGTATGCCCAATCTTCCCGACAACCCAGAATGGAAAAAAAACCACCCATGGCAATAACGAAGCCAGTGTTTTGTAACGTACAAATGGAAAAGTACACTCGCGCTTGCAGACTAAGACTAAAAAGGAAAAACATGATATGCGTCAAGCACGTCATTTTGAGTTAATTACATTGTTTTCGGGCCGATAGCATCCGAGTAGAATGATTGACGTCCGGACGAAGGAATTGGCAGAGATGCGAGACTGATTTGATGTGGCCGTGGAAGAAAGTGAAGTTGAATGGGATCTTGTAACCCTGGAAAGAGGGGTGACACTGTGGTTTCTGAACTGCCTGAACAGCATGTTAGCTGGATGTCTAACACACTCAATCGTTTAGCCCAAAGACCCGCCTAAGCCCTTGAAACTTCTTCTTTTTCTTCCCAGCCTGGTCTACAGCAACCTGCTTGCTTGATTTTGGATCTGTAATTGATCTAGCGGTCGATACATGAGAGGAGTTTCGCTTGCTCAATGTCGGACGTAGAGATTTCCGCCGTAGAACCACCCCATCTGCACTTTGAGGTCTCTGTTCATCACCGATCTTAGGGGGCTGTGGAAGTGGCCAAGAATCTGATGTAGAGCGACCCCATTGCGGTGTAGAACGGCGTTGAAGCTTGGGAGAACGTGAAGGTGGTGCTACTGCTTCGACGAATTTATCCTCTCCGATAGGAGTAAGAGGGCGAGCGTTACGGTTGCGATGCGCCGGAGGAAATGGGATATCGCTGGTGCCAGTAGGAGGTTTAGAGTCAGGTTCTGTGGTTTGAGAGGCATCACGTTTTTTCTTCCCTAATCCGAAGAAGCCACGCCTTGCTTTCGACTTCTTCCCTGAGTCAAAAGCGGGTAGTTCTGGGGCGTGTTTGCTGTTACGAAGTGAACCGGCGACAGGTTGTGTGCCTTGGCTGTTAACGCTACCATTGGTAACTAACCGTTCACTCTTCTTGAAATTCTTTGCTTCCACTATTGCAGCAGGCCGTTCGCTATCGCTGACCTCATCCTCTAGATCTGTCGAGTCCCCATCCTCCTCCCCAGCCTTTCGGGGAATTCCCCGGACTGGTGTAAGGCCGGCTGGCAGTTCAAAGTCTTCATCATCATCTGAGTCGGCGAACCGACTTTGGAAGGTTCGTGGTCGAACGTCATCATCTGAATCACTTGAGTCTGTGAACCGACTCTTGAAGCGTGTCTTGGAAGCACTGGCTTCCCAAGCCTTACTTTGAGAAGGTTTAGCCAATTTCGGAGCAGAAACTTTATTCGATGAAGATTGCTTTGGCATAGGTGGAATCTCCTCCACTATGATTTTTGAGGATCGGAACCTCCCAGCGGGTGACAATGACCTAAGGCTGAATTTGGATGACCTGGACCCTGCGCCGGATGTGGGTTCAGGCGTTGGTGATAACGGGCGCATAGACTTTCGCAGAGCTGCTGCGGGAGGAAACGCAGCCGCGGGAGGTGAAATGGAACGCAATGTTGGGGTTGGTCGCATGGTTGGTGCAGGACCAGATCTCATGGTAGAGCGCATGCCCTGTGAAACCCGAGGCCGTTGGCGCTGGAAGCTGCTGGCTGAGGCGTCTGAATCGCTGTCGTAGGCTGGCACCGGTGCTTTTGATTTACCAACATTAATGCTGCTGTTAGTGATCTGAGATGGAGACTTGGACCCGTTCGTAGCAGCAGAGGTATTTTTCTTTTGGAGTGCCCCTTTCGGCGGTTTAGTGTTCATTGGTGGCATACTGTGACGTGATGCAGCAAGGCCTGGCGGGGCCCGAGATGCACGTAGAGGCTCGTTGGAACGCATACTTTTGCGCATGTGCGTATCTGACGACGTAGCGAATCTCGGCCCTGTGCTTGCGCGCATACTTTTTCGCATATGCACTTCTCCTGCTGAAGAAGACGCAAGGTCTGGTTGTGAATAACCGCTCATTATCCTCGTTTGTGGCTCTCCATTTTGTGTCACGAACATGGTCTTCTTCAACGCCGATTTACGAGGTTGGGCAGAAGATCGCGAGGGGTTTGACATTTGCGGTGGATTCGCTGCTTCGGATTCTGAGACAATCTGAGCATGGCGGATAGGGGGCTTGGCTAGCTTCGGTTGTGGCTTCTGTGCAATGGGCACAGGCGAAGCTGTTATGTGCTCAACTGATTCAATTGATTCAACTGTTTGATGCTGTACCTTCTGCCCCGCTGATAAGTCACTCCAATGTTGCCGAGCCGCATTCCAGTCACGAGTGTCTTCATTCTGCTGTTGCTTCGTTTCTCTAGCGACTTCATGCTTGAGACTAGAATTTGGAGGCGCCACCCAACTTGCGTCAGCATATTTTGACGACATCAAGCCGGAAAGTGGCCCAAGGACAGGACTTTCAACGACAGCATCGATGGATGCGAATCCGCCGTCTTCTGATAAATCTTCATAGGCATCACTGTAGATGCTGCTGTTGTCATCAGACGACTCATCCCCTTGTTGGGCATCATGGTTCTCAGTCACAGAGTTTGACTCCACTTGAAGAACCATCCGTTCTTTATCATCTGGCTTTGATTCTTCTTCTTCTTCGTCGTCGTCATCGTCCCACCCACCCGGAACGAAAGGGCGCTGGAACTTAGGTTCCGGCTTTTCCATAGGAGTCGCCGGTTGTATGGCAATGACAGGCAAGTCAAGTACCGGCGCTTTGATTTCACTCGGCATGGTGAGCGACTTTGGCTCCGGTTCAAGTATGGACTGAACCGGATCCGGTTTCGACTCGACCTTGTGACTATCAGACACATGTACTTCGTTGTAAACAACATCATCACTCTGATCCGAGTCCGAAACATAACCACTGCCCTCGACAGATGTGACTTCGGGAGGAAGCGGGTCTTGGTGCGACTGTAGGGTGGCTTTTTTATTAGCAAAATCTTGAGCCAAGATTCCCCCAAGAGCATGGTCGTTGGATGCTTCGCCTATTGAACCAATCGATGTTGACATGAAAGACGACACAGTTTCTGTGACCTTTTCTGCCGATTCGCCTTGCTCCACACGCGGGTTCGTTTCTCGAATGCTGCCAAAGGACGGTAAGGCGGGTCGGGGTTTCATCACATCGTTCATGTCCTGTTCTTGGCCTACCGAACTCCATCTCGACGCGCTAAGCCCGGTTGGGGGAGATGGAGTGTGGCTTTCTGGGTACGCAGAGACACCAGCAATTACAGGGTCCTCTTCGAAACTTACTCTAGCATGCTTTTTGCCCACCTTTGACCCATCTTCAGACATGGTGTCTGATGCTTCGCTTGGCGCGGTTCTTGCAACATCTCGTCTATTGTTTGCTAGAGGGGTGCTGTTTCGACTAGATACAGATGGCGAGGGCTTGAGCGCGGATTTGGCAGGAGACACTGAACGTGGAGGCGGTTGGTGTTTAACTTCGCTCGCCAAGTCGACTGACATGGTTGCAAAGTGTGCGTTCCGTGGTGGACTCAGCGAGTGGTTTCGATCTCCACGAAGACTACCAGCATTGGCAGGCAGAGGAACGACTGCAGTTTCAACTCTCGGATATGGGTTGTCCTGGTTAGCTGCAGTTAGGTTATCCGAAGTTTTCTTTTGCGGATCTGCCTGCGTGTGTTCCAATTTACGGCCTAAGTTGGCACCTTCAACAGGTCCGATATCTGCTTCAGCACGGCTATTGGGGGACTGCTTTGCCAAAACTGGGGTGGTTTGGGGCGGCGTTGGTGCATGTGGCGTCGGCGATACCATTACATGCTTCTCCGCTTGGAGGGAAGATTGGATGGGGGGGCTTGGTATGCGCCCTCCCTCTTGTGGAGCAGGGCTTTCCTGTCTTTGTATGTACTCTGGGGGTGGGGTCAGGGTTCTCTGAACCATGTTTCCAGGCTGGTTGGGCGGCGATGTTGATACATGATGTTTAATGTGACGAGGCTTGTCATCGTGCTGACTGATTGCTCTATGCAAGTCCATAGCATCCTGTTTGTGGATGAAAGTGCGTGTGGAGGGGTCATAGACCGCAAATGGGGAGTTTGGGTCAACCGTTCTGGGCGTATCGCGAGGTGCTGAATACGCTGCTTGGGATGGTCTCGACGGAATGCTAGACGCGACTGGCTTCGCTTGCATACTGCCACTAGAGAGCCTTGATCCTTCTGAGCTGCGTGCCATTTGTGACCTTTTCGTCGATACCGGCTTGTCGGCGGCATTCTGGATAGATTGTATGGCATTGTGGAGCTCTATACCCGACACGCCGCTCGAAGTTTGCGGTCGTGGCTTTGGTTCACCTCGGAAAGTTTGGTTTGCATTCACAACTGGTCCCCCGAACCACCCACTGTGTCCGGCGCGACTTGATGTAGCCGGACGGGGCGGGGTGGGAGACTGCTGGGGGGAGATGGGCCGGGAGAAATTTACAGATCGCCGGCCGCTCTCTTGCTCGTCCTCGGGAACCTGCGAGAGGCCCATGACGCGGGAAGTGTGCCCTTGTCCGCGCCCTGGCAGCATACCGACACCTCTATCAAGACTCAGGCCTCTTCCACCGCCGCCCCTCCCTCCGGACAACCCTCCCCGGGAGGGCGGGTCGACACTAGATGCACGGCGATGGACGACACCGGCGCCTGGGACGCTTTTTGGGATCGAGGGGACTGGCGGCGCATTGAGGTCGACGGGACTACTCCGGCTGGGCGAGGGCGCGCGGAAAGACCGCTCCGTCATAGAACCCGAGCTGGAATGTCTGCGCAGTCCAGCAGCCTGTGCGCTTCCACTCCCGTGTGAGGATGTCGAGCCCCGGCGCACCATCCGCTTCGTGATGGTGTCGCCAACCAGGGTCGGGCTCGTTGTGTGCGTGCGCAGGGCGGCGGCAGCGGCGGCCGAGGAGAGGGAGGCATTGGAGTCGCGGCTTTGTACAAAGGCCTTGGTGGCAGCGAGGGAAGCGGACACGCTCGGGGGGCTCTTGGGGGCCTGCATGCAGCGGACTGGTTAGCATCTGGCTTCTGGCTGACGGTGCCTAAAGAAAGGGATGGAGACGGGCGCAACACGGGAAAAAAAAAAGAAGGCGCGCACCTGGTGCTGCTGGTGATGGGAGGCGGAGCGCCTACGGCCGAACATGTTCGGTGAGGTGAGGTGTCTTTAATGCAGGCGCGGGTGCATCGCTGTGGTGGTGTGGTGACGGTTCACTTTGGGGGTGCGTGTGAGGTCGGTCCCTTTGTGATGTCATGCAACACGGGCGCGCGGTGGGAACGCCCAGAGGGACCGCGGCGACGGCGACCAGAGCAGCAGCACTCGGGAGTGTGAGACGATGCGCCAGACGGGGCACGGCGAGCAGAGCGACAGCGGCAGCGGCGGCGGCGGCGGCGGCGGCGGCGACGGCCACGGGCAGAGACAGCGATGAGGGAGGATGGATGGACAGTCGGGGCCAAACCAACGCTGCTGAGACGACAGCCAGCCCTGAGCCCTGGGGATGCGCGACGAACCTGCCTGGCGTGTCTTGGCCTGGGCCGCCCACGCCTCGTCGTCATGGGTGCCTGTTCGCGGGCTGGGCCGTGAGCCGCCGCAGCAGACGCCGCCCGCGCTGTCGTCCAGCAGCGTCCAGCAGCGTCCAGCAGCGTCGTCCCAGCACCGCACGCCGCAGACGCAGACACAGACACAGACGCAGACGCAGACGCAGCCGCAGCCGCAGAACTCGCCGGGGCGCGCAGAGCACAGTCTCGGCCCTGAACAACGGGCCTGCATCTGGGGCGTCGGCCTTGGGGTCGCTCGGCGGGGCGGGCTGCGCAAGCCATGAGGCTCCCCGATCTGCGGGCCGCCGCCAGGGGGACATGCCTCACTCAACCACGCTGGCTCGCCCATTGTGTGCCCCCAACGTCCAACGCGCCCCCAGCGGGCACGCCTCACCACCCCCATCTCGTGCCCGTCGTCGCCTCCACGCAGTCCCCCAGCGCCCCCGACCGCGGCCGCAGCCGTCCCGCCCGCCTGGCGTGCCTCATCTATCTCCAACATGTGCCTCCGTCTCTGTCCGGCCTTCTGCAACCGCTCCCAGCGCTAACCCGCCGACCCAACGCGTCTAAATTTAACGGATTGGCCGGCGCTGACTCGTCCCCTTCGCCTCCCGATTGTGCTTCATAGGAGCGTCTGGGGCAGCACATCGCAGCGCACTGCTGTCCCGGCCAATGACACGGACACGGGACACGAATCGACCTCAACGCCAACCCGCCGGATATCTCAAAAGTGAGCAGTTAACTCCGACTCGCCGCATCCCCCACCTGTCTATATAGACGGAGCAGCGGCCAACAACGACCATTGCCCCATCCGGTGCCACCACGTCTACATCCTCGCCATGCCTGCATCCTCGCCGTCTCCCAGCAAAAGCAATCTGCCCCCTCTGCCACTGCCGCCAGGCATAACCGAGAACTTCGTCCATTGCCGCCCCAGCGGCCTCACATGCCACATCCTCGAGGCCGGCTACACCCCAGAACGGGACAGGCCGCTCATCGTCCTCTGCCATGGATTTCCCGAGCTCGCCTTTTCGTGGAGGAAGGTCATGCCCGCCCTCGCTGACGCCGGCTATTACGTGGTGGCCTTTGATCAGCGTGGCTACGGCAGGACCACGGGATGGGACGACTCGACCTTCGCCAACACAAACCTGCGGGAGTTTACCAAGACCAACCTGGTTCGGGACGTCGTTGTGCTGGTCCATGCGCTGGGATATCGAGAGGTCAGCTGCATTGTCGGCCACGACTTTGGCGCAGTGACCTCTGCCATGTGCGCACTCATGAGGCCAGACCTTTTCAAGAGCGTGGTCATGATGTCACATCCTTTCAAACAACACCCAGGATTGCCCTTTAATCTCGCACATGGAGAGAGCCAAGAGCCCCCCCGCTCCGCAGACATACAGCGCGAGCTGGCCCAGCTCCCCGAGCCGCGAAAACACTACAGGTGGTACAATTCTACCGCCGTCGCCGCCTTCCAATGGTCCGTCCCTCTACAGGGCCTCGAGACCTTCTTGAGGGGCTATCTCCACGTCAAGAGCGCTGATTGGCATGGCAACAACCCCTATCCGCTGCAAGGTTGGACGGCCAGCGAGCTAGCAAAGCTGCCCAATTACTACATTATGCCCCTTCATTCATCCATGCCAGATACTGTAGCTGCCATGATGGAAGGTGAAGACGCCAACAAAACAAAGAGGTGGATGTCAGACGAGGACTTGGCCGTCTATGTTCAAGAATGGACCCGCACTGGATTTCAAGGAGGGCTGAACTGGTACCGTACCTCGACGGACCCCACCAAGAATTCCGACTTTGACCTGTTTGCCGGTAAGAAGATTGAGTGTCCAGCAACATTTATTTCCGGTGCCAAAGACTGGGGAAACTATCAAGAACCGGGCGCAATTGAAGCATATCCAACATCCTGTACCCACTTCAAGGGCATCACATTGATTGATGGAGCAGGGCATTGGCCGCAACAAGAACAGCCCGAAAAGGTAGTGACGGCGATTCTCGCGTTTCTCAAAAACCTGTAAGGCGACTTCGCCTTTACTTCCATTTTGAGATATTCTCTCTTCTCACGTAATTAGGCAGGAGAAGTAGTCCAAATAAAAACTTCTCCTTGGACGGTATTCTTCATCGTCCGTCATTACTCTCATAATCTCCTTCTTTTTCTCCTGCTTCCTTCACGTCTCCGACTTCCTTCTTGTTGCTCAATTGTTTCATGGATCATCATCTTCGTCTATCCGCGTTCATCTTTTCATCTCTTCACCACTGCATGCATAGATTACGAGAACCATACCAAGCTAAGCAGTCTCCCATCTAAATTACACAGGCCTACTCTGCGACAATAAGTAACGAACCTACTCTCTGATGACTCAGGCAATACTGTCCACAGGCCCACTCCATCCTTTCATTTTGTAGTAACAACGCCATACTCTGTGCGTCAACAACGTCATGGCCAGATCCAAACTTTCACTGCCATTCCTAGCCTCTTGCCTCCAAACTTTCACTTGAAATTCGCCCAATATTTTAACCCTCCGTCAATGCTTCCCATTTTTCCCAGAGCACGCCACAACTCGACTTTCTTGTGTCGCCCAAATTTGGGGGTTCGTCGAACCCTGCCCCCTCCCCCCTTCTCTGCCACTTTTACGACTTTTAACACCCTAAGGTTTATATGGTAACTTGTGGCTTTGCCCCAATTATCCCATTGATCAAGGAGCAGTACGCGATCGAATCGAATGCCACAAACGTGCTCCTCCCGTGACTTCGACGTGCCTAAGCCAAGCGTCAACCATGACGACGACAATGGTAAGGACAAATGGGTCGATATTGAACTCGGGCAGCTGGGTACCAAGGTAAGGGAACGTTGGAGTACTGTTGATACAACGACAACAGACGACAGCCACGGGTCCTTGAACCCTCGTGAGCCAATCCGACTGGTAGCGGCATATGTCCCCTCCTATGACATCCGCCCTTCCACACACCATCAACCCCTCCCTTTTCCAATTGATGTCCTTGACCCCGCGGCGCCTGTGCTGCAAAATCAACATATCTGGGACGAGTGGTTCACACCAACAGCATACAAAGTCCTCTTCACAACCGTCCTACTCGGAAACGCCATCGCACTCACCGTTCTCTGGACACACACCCTCACACTCCCACAGACACTCAACGCAGTCTCGACCAACATCCTCGCTACGGTATTAATCAGACAAGAAGACTTACTCAACCTCTTTTTCAACCTACTATCCGAAACACCCCCGAGCACACCATTCACCATCCGCAAGCACCTCGCCAACTTCCACCATTATGGCGGCGTACACACTGGATGCGCCATCTCAGCTGTATGCTGGTACGTCGCCTACATTGCCCTCTCAACCCGTACCTTTTTCGCCCAAATCCACAACATCAGAGCAGTAGAATGCATAGATACCGTGACGTGCTACCTCTTCCTCCTTCTCATCCTCCTAATCTGCCTCTCCTCTCTCCCCCAATTCCGGCGCCGCTGCCACAACACCTTCGAAACGACACACCGCTTTGGTGGGTGGGCCGCCATAGTCGTGTTCTGGATCCATACTTTCACCACGTCCTCGGCCTCCACTGGTGGTCCCCCACTCTGCCAGCATCCGAGTCTGTACCTCCTGTCCTTCACCACACTCTTGCTCATCCTCCCTTGGCTTCGCATCCGCTCCGTCTCCATCTCAACTTCTCGGCTCTCAGACCGGGAAATACGTGTCAAATTCGACCATGCGAAGATGCCAGCATGCTCAACGATGAGGTTTTCCTCGAGCCCGTGGACGCAGTGGCATGCATTTGCTACGATCCCTTTACAGGAGGGACAAGCGAGCATCATCGTGGCCGACTCGGGGGATTGGACGCATGCACTAATCGCAAACCCCCCATCCCATATCTGGGTGCGGCACCCGCCGACGAGGAATTTCCTGCACCTAGCGAGCATGTTCAAACGCATACTCATCATCGCAACAGGCACCGGTATCGGCCCCGTCCTCTCCTTTCTCGCTTCTCGCCCGAACCCCCAGCCACATTCGCATCCACAGCAACCCAATCCCTCATTCCCATTCTACCACGGAAACAAAAATGTCCTGGAAAACCGGACGATAAGAATCTTCTGGGCCGCTCGGGACCCCCAGCCATCCATCACCTCGCTCCTCACTTCCATCGACCCGCAGGCCATGATCCTAGACTCCCGTCAGGGCCGCGTTGACGTGACCACCATTTCCCACACAATGGTAACCCGCGGGGCGCTAGAAGCCGTCTTCATCGTCAGCAACAAGAAAATGACAGACAGCGTTGTGCGCAACCTCGGACGAAACGGCATTGCCGCCTATGGCGCAACTTTTGATTCCTAGCCCCTTTTCCCCGGCCGAGAGAAAGAGAGATGGAAGGATTTACATGTTGCACAGTGCCACGAAAGTACCAAGAAACTTGTTGCACCTTTTCCCAATATCCCCGCATCTTAACCCCCCCAAATTTCAAAGTTCTTGGACTCCGTTCCGTTCGGCACGGAACTGATTCCTTGCCTCATTGTTTTTGCCGCCTGCTTGCTACCTACTCACTTTGGACGTGGCTGGGTCTATTGGCGTCGGTAATTATGCAGCGTTGGATATGACCATGTGTCGTCTCCTTGGGAAGGGGAATTATAGACTATGTATCATTGGTAGAGCGGTGATTTGGTGGTGCTTGGCGGGTTTCCATTCATGTATGTTGTGGATGGATTCAATACACGCAGGTAGGTAGAGAAATAGTGTGATTGGCACTCAAGTAGAGATCAGAAGGGGGGGAGGGGATAGAGGACTTTTGTGGTATAGGAGTACTCTGCTTCATCATTGTCCATCATTATGCGTGGTGCATTGGTAATACAAGTACCGAGCTGATCACCGCAGGTCCGTCGTATAGTGAAAAAGAAGCAGTTCTTTTATATTCCTTGCACACTTGTACGTAGAGCAAAGGACAACTATATACCTAGAAACCAAGCCAAGGCTCTCTCAAAGTCCTCGTCAAGGCCCAACCCAACCGTTTTTTCCCGTGCCATCTCATCTCGGAACGGCCAATTACACCGTACCTATAATATCCATATAC
>JAAZQE010000852.1:0-12701 GCA_013620735.1 Clavariopsis aquatica
GATGTGGGCGAACAGGGCCGGGGAGAAAGCAGCAGGGTGGTTGGTGGTGGACTGGCGAGCGTGGCGGGCACGCAACGGCGGCCTGCAATCGTGTTGTATTCCGCGCCGACGCTGACAAGCCCGGAGTCCGCTGGGCGGGCAACAGCAATAGCAACAGTAATAGTAACAGTAACAGCAGCACGCAAGCAAGCAAGTAAGCAAGCAGCAGAAGCAGTACTGTAGTAGCAGCAGTGATAACAAGCGGTGGGGTGAGTGGTGCGATTCACGCGTGCCCTGAGCCGGCGCCACAGCCCAGACAGGGCCTCGGAGCCTGGACTGCAGTCCCAAACCGCGAGAGGTGCGTTGGCGGTGCAAGCCCAGTTGGGACGGCCATGGCCGCTTTGGACGCACCCAATAGCGTGTGACGCGTGGTCTGTAGGGGACCTGGGCGCCAGACGGCGGGCAGCAGGTGTGCAGCCCGTGAGTGCCTGTTGTACTTGCTGTCTGTTGCTGTCTGTTACTGTCTGTCTGTACAGTACAAGTACAAGCCCGTGGGTGCCTAAGCCCCGAGGCTCGTCGGCGCCCGCAGAGCGAGAGAGGGAGTGAGAAAAAGTGAGAGCCACGGCCGTCAGCTTCGGGCTTCTACACTCGACGCTCCACGCTCCATGCTCCACGTCCACCACTCTTACCACCACCACCCACATCCCTCGCGCACTGCATGCAAGCTAGGTAGCCTCCCCCCTCCGCCGCGCCGTTTGCCACCCCTGTCGTGCAGCCTCGGATGCGGTTAACTCAGGGGCACAGCTGGCGTCGATCCGACCAGCACGCTGCCCGCTTCGGGCCAGCCTGTCCCCACAGCGGCTGTCGGCGATCCAATCACGCCTGCGCCCCGCTGCCCGGTCCATGCGCCCTTCACGCCCACGCCAACGCTCACAACCGCGAGGGGAAAGTCGCCGGACTCAGGCCCCAAAATAGCCAGCATGCGCCCTCGCTATATGACCGCCCGACCGCCCGCCCCTGCCCACGCTCGCCTGCTGTTATACAAGACACTACCTAATCCTCGGCCTCGTGCTTCTCTCTTCCGTCTCTGCATTCATTGTCTTTGTCCCAGACTGAGGATCTTTTCCGACGTCGTTCCGCTCTTTTGTAGCTCCTCCAGCCTGTAATCCCTCTCTTTCCTCTTGTGTTTGTTTCTTTTTTTTAATATAGTTTCTCTTGTCCTACGTCCTGGACATTGAATACATTCCCTCTGTAGCGTTTCCCTTCCCCCACAGCCAGACTCTGCAACATGGCTGCACACAGCAAGCCCAGAGGCATGCTCACCATGCTCCTCGCCCTCTTCCTGATGCTCCAGGCCACTGCTGCCGTTTCCCACGCCTCCCACGGCCACAAACACCTCGCCCACCGCTCCACCGAGGCCAATGAGGCCCCCATCGAGGAGAGGAATGTCCTCGAGGCCCGCGCCAACAACATTGCCATTACCGGAGTGGTGGGATCCAACACGGTGCTCTCCCCGCGCCTCGAGATTCGCGACCTGCAGAAGAACGCCGACCAGTGGAACCTCTATCTCCTGGGCATGGAGAGGTTCAAGGCCAAGGCCAAGACGGACAGGATGTCCTACTATCAGATTGCCGGTGCGTACTTTTTTTTCTGTCCCAAGCCCCTCGGAAAGCAAAATCAACCGACCCAAAACAACCCAATAAACCAAAAGAACAAGAAGAAAATCACAAAACAGTCTGTTAATAGTTCGCAGGTATTCATGGCCGCCCATATGTCTCGTGGAACAACTTCCCCGAGCCCTTGGTGAACAGCGCCGGCTTCTGCCCCCACGCCTCGGTTCTATTTGGATCATGGCATAGGCCCTACCTGGCCATCTACGAGGTATGAAATCATCGCCGCCGCCGCCGCCACCTTCGCCTTTCCTCCTTTCGCCCTGTGTGCAGCCCGCTAACCATTGCAACAGCAAGCCTGGTACCAGAGTGTCACCGAGGTCATCGCCACCTTCCCCACCGCCCAGCAAGCCCGCTGGAAGACTGCTGCCAAGACTCTCCGCATGCCCTTCTGGGACTGGGCAAAGGCTCCCCCGAGCGGACAGACCAACGTGCCCGCTTCCATCCGTGACCAGACTGTGACCGTGACCAAGCCCTCTGGCCAAGTCTCCATCCCCAACCCCCTCTACTCGTACACCTGGGGCACCTCTCTGCCCGCCGAGATGGGCGGTGGCCCTTACGGAAACTGGCCCACCACGCTCCGTCGCCCCGTGTCCAACCCGTCCCGAAGCAACAACAACGAGCTGAGCACCCGCATGAACAGCATGCGCGTCAACCTCCGTGACCGTGTCTACGGCCTGTTCATGAGCGGCGCCTCCTGGGGCTCCGTCAGCACTTCGGCCATTGGTGTCCGCATTGCCCAGAACGGCAACAACCCGGACAGCTTCGAGTCCATCCACGACGCCGTCCACGTCACGGCTGGCGGCGAATCTGGAGGTCACATGTACTATCTCGACTACTCTTCCTTTGACCCCATCTTCTGGCTCCACCACACCAACATCGACCGTCTGCTCGCTCTGTACCAGGTCATTTCCCCCAACACATACATGGCCAACGGCAACGTCAACCGCCCCATGGCACAGTGGAACGCTGGCGAGGCCAAAAACTCCAACTCGCCCCTGAAGCCCTTCACCAAGGACACCGCCGGCAACTACTTCACCAGCAACGACGTCAAGAACACCCGTGCTCTCGGATACACATATCCCGAGACCAACGGCTCTCCCACTGCCGCCTCGGTCCGCGCCGCCATTGTCAGCCTCTACGGCCCCAACACCTCCAACAAGAAGCGCTCCGCCTCCACTGGCCAGTACGAGGGCCGCCCGTTCAAGGAGGGCGACCACCATACCGTTCTCTCCATCATTGCCAACAAGTATGTCATGGACGGATCCTACACGGTGCACTGCTTCATCGGCGACATCAACGCCGGAAACTCCACCTCCAACGTGACAGTTCCCTACCCAACCCACAATTCCACCTCCCCGTACACAAACTCCACCGGTGACTTCACTGAGAGCCCCAACTACGTCGGTGCCTACGGTGTTCTCGGTGGCTCCAAGGGCAACGGCGGCAACACCACCACCCCCGTCATCACCGAGGGCTGCATCCCGCTGACCACGGCTCTGCAAGGCAAGGAGGCCAGCGGCGAACTCAAGTCCATGTCCCCCGAAGATATCGAGGCCTACCTCAAGGACAACCTGCACTACAAGGTTATTGGTCCCGGTGGCAAAGAGATCCCTGCCGATGAGATCCCAGGATTCCACGTGTCGGCCAAGACCTGCGCCGTAACCCCGCCTGCCACTCCCGAGGAGCTCCCCTCGCTAGGTGACTACAAGCCCATCCCTGCCGCAACCGAAAACAAACCTGCCGGAAAACCTTTTGTCTTCACTCCGTCTCCCATCGATATCTACCCCCCCACACCTCCTACCAACGAGGAGCCTACTGGTGTCAGCCCCAGCTACCCGACCGGCACAATGCTGTTCCCTGGTTACACTCCCCCTGAATCAGAGAACGGCTACTGCGAGACAAGGCAGATGATTGAGTATGTGGATGAGAATGGCCAGTTTTTGTACGCCGAAACCAGTTAGATGCAATAATATTTTGGGGAGGGTTTTTTATGGGTAGTTTTGCAGTGACGAAGATTTGGTCTAATTTGTATGGACTGGATCGATCACACACACACACACCGTTTGGAAAAGGGTGACTGTAGATGTAATGTACATACATATTCTTGCGCACGCTGTCGTTTTGAAAAATCTGGATGGGCCATCTCGCACCGTTGGTCGTACAGCATCTTGGTTTGGGAGCATTTACTGCGGCGTTTATATACCTACCCCTGGACTGCGTGCCATTAGAGTTCAGGTTGCTCTCTGCTAGAATATTTTTTAAATTTTCCTCTTTTTTTGGTTTTGGTTTTGTAATTGTTAGTTTTGTTGTTGTCCTGGAATCTAGACTATATATATACATGATATCCCGAATCCAGTTCCATTCTTATGAAATTTTTAAATTTTTTTAGGGGTTTCTCTCTCTCTCTCTCTCTCTCTCTTCTTGGAAAGCGAATTCCCCTCCCCCATAAATAAAATTACACATTTTTACTTCTAGTCTCGGCCAAGCCATCTGTGCGCCTCGTCTGTTCGTTTGTTCATCTAGCGTATAAAGTTTCTTGACTTTGTGGTGTGTGTATACATACACCTGTTGATAATAGTGTTTTTTTATTTTATTTTCCTAGCCATGGAAAGTTTGGTGGATACGCATGCCAAGCGGGGTTGAGGTGTATTTGGGGTCTTGTTGGGGGGTAGAGTTAATTATACACTTGCACTTGGACTGCATACACTACTGATTAGTGTATTCTTTATTTCTATGCAAGCGAATTTTTTGTCCATTATGGGGGTTTTGTGATTGTTTTGAGGGGGAGATGGGTGTGCAATGTATATATGCAATGCATAGATATATATGTATGTCGTATATATGTGTATGTGTGTATGCATGCACGCACGCATTCTTCTCACGGCTGTTTAGACAATACGAGGCTTGGGGTGGTCCGACCGAAATCGTATATGTATGTATGAATGTCTGTATCTGACGCCGACGCCAGTGCGAATGCATGTTCTACTCTTCTGCCATGCCATGCCATGCCCTGCTATGCCCTGCTATGCCCTGCTATGTGGAATGCAAAATGCCTATTCTTTCGCCCGTTTTCACAGTTACCACTTTCACCATGGTCGTAGACTGTCCCCCCCCCCTCCCCAAAAAAAAAGTCTACTTGCTAATCTTGTTTTACCCTTTTTTTTATTTGTAATTACTTAGTTTACTTGCGCCTCCCCTTCTTTGCACTGCTTCCTCCCTTTGCGGTCGGAATGGTGGGCGCCGCCGCATGCCCCTGGTCCTTGATGTGCTGGAAGAGCTGCGTCTTGGATGGGAAGCCGCCTTGGCACATGGCGCATTTGAATTTGATATCGGATTCGTTTTGCTCGGCCATCTTGGCGGCTTTTTTGGCGCGTTTTTGCGCTGCGGCTCCGAGCTTGGGTGCAGAAGGTTGCGTAGTGCTGGTATTGGGGAGTGAGGCTTCCGTCTCGTCAGTCGTGAGGGGGGTCGAGGTTGTAGGGCCCGGTGGTGCTGGTGCTGGGGAGCGGAAACTGGCGAGGCGGGCTTCAATATCGGAGCGTGAGGCGTATTCGTCGTCGTCATCATCATCATCATCGTCTTGGTCGGAACCTTCCGAAGCAAGGGTCGATGATTCCTTGGGTGACGCTTCGGCGTCGTTTGTGCTGCTGTCTTGATCAACTTCAAGGTCTTCAATGTCGTCTGTAATGTCCTCCATGGCTGCTGCTGCTGCCGCTGCCGCCTTCAGACTGTTGGGTCCTTCTGCTTCTGCTTCTGCTTCTGCCCCTGCAGACACGGGAGTCATGGCGCCACTACTCGGAATGTCCGCGTCGAGGTTGAGGGCAGCATTGTCCCTCTGCATGGTCCGCTTGAGTGCATACACGGCTTTCTGGTGCTTCTTGCTTCTCTCGTGCGCATCGTACTGCTTCTCGCTCTTAAACGTCTTGCGGCAGGCCACGCACTCGAAGATCTCGTCCTCAATCTCGAGCTCTTCCTCCTCTTCGGATTCCTCGGCATCACGAACCTGCGCCCACGCCGGCACGGCTTCGTCCTGCGCCTTGGCCGCGTGCATGGCTCTCGATCGCGCGGCTTGCGCCTGCGTCGCCGCCCGCTGCGCCTGTGCCATCTCGTCGGCCGACTTCATCTTCTCAGTATTCGGCGTGTATCGCGGGTCCCGCCGCCGCACAAAGAGGACCAGCTGTCTGACCGCGCTATTGAAGTCCCGTATCCCATCGTCCCGCAGCCGCTTGTTCTCCTTCTCCATCATGCGGCGCACGCGGCGATCGGGCGCGTCCGAGAGGCGGTACAGGTCCATCCACGCAAACGTCTTCTTGGTCGCAAACCCGTTCCACACGGCGTAAAAGCTGCGCACCACGTCCTTGAAGGTGTCGTCGCCATGGCCAAACGACGGGTAGTCGGGTACCTCGACGCCCTCGTAATCCGCGGCATGCTGCTCCTCCCGTGCCAGCTGCTCAAACGTCTCCCTTAGGAAGCCGTAGAAGCCGCTGGGCGCATCGGAATAGTCGACGCTGCCGTTGAACTTGCCCAGCATGCCCATGATGTCTTCGGCCGTCGTAACGCGCATGTTGTGCTCGTAGTGGGCCTCGCCGCCCCCGGACCCGCCCCGCAGTATGTCGCCCTCGTGCGCATCGTACCACGCGCGCTCCTGTCGGTCGGAGAGCACCTGGTAGGCAGACTGGACTTGGGCGAAGAGGGCCGTGGTGCGCTCGACGTCGCCAAAGTTGCGGTCGGGGTGGAACTCGAGCGCCTTTTTGCGGTAGGCCTTTTTGATCCTGCAAAGTTTAGTGGGTGGGGGGGAGTTTTTTTGGTGCAGGAACAAAGGTGGGAGAGGGCATACTCGTCCTCGGTGGCGCTCCGCTCAATGCCTAACAGCTCGTAGTAGCTCGTCTTCACCTCGTCGCTGCCGCTGCTGCCACCACCACCACCGCCGCCGCCCGCAGCACTCGCGCCGGACGACTGAGACGCGCCCATGACGTTGGTTTATGCTGCTTGTCGGGTTTGGGGCTCTACCATGCGGCGCGCGGTCGGCGAGTTGGGCTCGAAAAATTGTCTCGACGGCCGGTTTGTGCGTGGATGGATGCGAGTGTGACTGTGTCGGCGGCCGTGATTGGCCGGGCGGGCTGCTCCCAGGGCGAGAAATCTTGTGACGTGCTCATGGAGGCGGTTGAGCGACGCAGGCGTGCCGCGTACAAGACCTGGCGGTGCCGTTTCTTTTTCCTGTCGTCCTCTGCCGTTGTCGGTATCTGTCCGCGTGCCACCCAGCAGCACATTTGGGCTTTGCGGCGGCTTGCTGGCGGAGGCATCGCCGGTTTCCTGCTAGCCAGACGGGAAAACTCTGCTCGGGGCTCCCCAAACCACCGCAATCGTCACGCGATCCAGGCCCAGCAAGTGCCCTCTTGCTGCGCGCAGCTCCAGCATCGCGGAAACACGCCCCCTTTGCACCTCCAGCGACCCATTCCGTGCCCACGCCAGACAAGCAGACAAGCAGACAAGCAGACGCTCACGCAATATACTCCAACGACCCCGGCCCCTGGTTCCGCAGCCCGTTCCGAGTCTCCAGCCGGCACCTCCGATCGCAGCGGAACCGTCGTCCGGAACGGTCGCCGCCAATCCGCGCGCCATACAGCCCCACGTGCAGGCTCTGCGCGCCCTCACAGGCGCCCGCGCTCCCCAGCAGCAGCCGCCATGAAGTTCGGGCACGTCTTTAAAGAGACGCTTCGGAACGAGGGATTCCCGCCGCACTGGATCGACTCGGCCATCGCATACTCGCAGCTCAAGAAATGCATCAACCGCCTCACCTCGGAGCTCGCGCAGGTAGGGCTCGACCCTGCCACGCTGGGCACGCTGCTGAAGCAGGTCGAGGACTACAATGCCGCAACCGTGCAGGACGACGACCAGGACCGCCCGTTTGAGTACATCCTGTCGGGCGACGACTCCACCAGCCTGCCCAAGGGCCAGCGCAAGCCGTTCCACCCCAAGCTGCTCTTCTACGTCGACGACGTCACCGGCCAAGTCCACAGCGCAAAGCTGGCCGAGGACACGAGGAGCAAGCTCCAGATGCTGGCCGTAGCCACGGGCGTGTCCAACCTGCGCGTGTTCGAAGAGTCCGACCCTCTCTCCGCCGCCTCGTCCATTGCGTCCAGCGACTCGGCAGATCCTCCCAGCCCTACCGGCGAGACGGCCAATGGCCCCAAGAAGAAGCGGCCCGGCTACCGCACCGTCGAGATCCCCCTCACATCAGACACCGAGTTCTTCGCCACCCTGACAAGCCAGCTCTCGGGGCTCGAGACCCTGCAGACCAAGGAAGAAAAGCGGATGCACACGCAGATAGAAGAGCTAGGGAAGCAAGTCGCCTGCCTCACAGACCCAGACAAGCGGCCAAACAAGAAGCTGATTCCCGTCTGGCGCCAAATCTTCCAAATCTACGTCGAGAGCAGCATCTTCTTCGGCACCACGGAGCGCGACCATGAGGCGCATACTGCCGAAAAGGCTGCCCAGAGGCTTCTGGACTTCTCCGACAAGATTGCGAAGCTGGGCTTGGTGGATAAGCTCAAGAAACGAGAGAGCTTGCAGGCGCTGAACACGTTTATGCATATCAATCAGGAGATTCTCCAAGGTTTGAGGTTTGGAGAGATCAACCACATCGCCATGCTCAAGATTTTGAAGAGTGAGTTTTTTTTATATTTATATTTGCTTTTCTTTTCTGTTTATCATTCTGCTTTTGTGCTTGCCATTTTCACAATGTAGAATACCCTACTGACTTATCCCCTCCCCCTTCCTCAGAATTTGATAAACAAACCGCCCTTGGCGTTAAATCCACTTTCCCCAAAGCCATCGAATTTCCCGAGTTCTCAGAACACCTCGCCAAAGCCGTGTGCGCCGAGGTCAACACGCAAGTCATCAGTCACGTGCCCCTAATCGACGACTACAGTTGCCCCATGTGCATGGAGATCAAGTGGCGACCTGTCAAATTGCGCTGCGGCCACATCTTCTGCATCCGATGCTTGATTGTCATGCAAACCAACAAGCAGCACAAGTGCCCGCTCTGCAGAGAGCTGACCGTTGTCGATGCGAATGCTGGTGAGTTTGTGCGATTTTAGGGTCAGGCGGGGACAGCTGACTGACTGCGAATAGGCAATTTGGACTTGGAGCTTGCCGAGTTTCTGAAAAAGTGGTTCCCGGACGAGGTCAAGGCGAAGCAGAAGTATAATGAGCTCATGGCTGGCGTAGATCAGTATGGCGAGGTGTATAAAGATAAGTGCTATGTCATGTAGTCGCTGCAACTGTAGCCGCTCCAAGCACAGTATGCTTGCTATACATGCACATGTGCATCTCATCTCTTTTTATTTATTTTTATCATCTGGTAGGCTTTACCTCAACCTTGGCTTGGTCCAAGGTACCACTGACATGGACGTAGTAATCACATTGTCGCTAGCTATAGTTTACATTGGAGGACATCTGGATTGTACATAGCGGGCGGAGACTGGTCTTTGAGATACCCAATCACGCGCAATACGAGATGATTGATATATATATATGCAAGCTGAGAGCTCACCCAAATGTGTTATAAACTTCGCTTGTTGGCCATTTGCAAGGTTGCAAGGTTGTAAGGTTGCAGGGTTCTCCGTCCATACACAGTGTGTGTGGTATACTAGGCAACGCTATTTCTTCCCGAACCCTTCAGCCACCATCCCACCTGCAACCTTTGCTTCTCCACCATACCAGCAGTGTCCGCTGCATATATCGTCCGTTGGCGATGCAACTTGACATGTCCGAATCTTCTCCCAGCCTTGCCGCCTTTGTCGCCTCCTTCTCTCGCCTGCCCTCGGAAACCAGAGCCCTTGCACTCCAGCGCATTCTCGCCGCCGAAAAGCCGCCGGATGTCCCCTCATCCCCAACATCAACCATATCCCTAGACACCACCAACCTCAACGCTCACACTTGCCATCTATGCTCACCTCTAGTCATCAAGCATAAAATAATTCACATCGGCTACAGTCGCGGCCCGGAGCAGCAGGAAATCACGCGTGAGACACAGTCTGGTACTATTCACTTTTCTAAAGAGGCCCTAACCCAGGGTTTGGTCCGCGGGTGTGTGCTCGTACAGTGGGTTTTCTTGCTCCTTCACCGCAGCCTCGAGGGTTTCAAATCGGAAATTCTGCACAAATGCTTGTATGCCACCACCACTGCTTATGACAGCAAGCGGGGCCTCGGCTCCACAGTAGAAGATTTAGACTTTATCAGTACCCAGACGGGGGTTACCGTCACCCTAGAGATAAGAAAAGAACATGAAAGTAATGCCGATTACGGCAGTAGGTTGATGATAAATTACGATGCGAATCCGTTCTTGGTCGACAAGTTGTGGGCAGCTGAGAAGGAGGGACGGTGGGGTGGAAGGTATGAAGAGTTTGAGCGGAGTTGGAGCCCGCGTAATGAGACGGGCGTGTGGGTTTCTACGACTGAAAGTGCGTGCAGTTTTGATTCTCTCGATTTTGCATGTCTCGTGCAAGGGGCTTATTTGGGCGCTTTCGCAATGTGAACATGTTGGACTGACAATGATAAGATGATCCCCTTGCAACGAGCTTCCCTGTTCGTCAACACAGAGCAAATGTGCATTCAGACGCCAGCTTCGACTTGGCACAGCGATGGATACAAGATTGCCACTCATCACATTCCAACTGTGTCAAGCAGGAGGTTGGGATTATGCCATCGCGCGTCATTGACGTTGGTACACGCTTTCCTATCCGTTCAGTGCGCCTGCACTGGACCGAAGAAGGCGAGATGGGGAAGTACACTGCACTTTCTTATTGCTGGGGTGGCCAACAGCCGCTCCAGAGCACATCGGTCACGGCACAGGATTTCACTGATGGAATCCTGTTCTCCAAACTGCCCAAGACGCTTCAGGACGCCATGGTTACGACGTTCAAGATCGGCTTGCGGTATATCTGGATCGATTGTCTGTGCATCATTCAAGACGACAGCGAGGACGTAGCGAGGGAAATTTCCAAAATGGCCCAGACATTTCAGCAGGCCTATGTCACTATTTCGGCAGCCAGCGGTCGCAGTGTACACGATGGGTTTTTATCCCCCCACCGAGTCTCAAATGACCCATCCCTAAAGCTAGCCTGCCGAATCAAAGACGGGGTCACAGGTTCAATATACGTCGAACAGCCGCGCACCTACAAAGCGGAAGAAGATCCCATTTCCTTGCGTGCCTGGACGTTGCAAGAACATATCCTGAGTCGCCGTATCCTTACGTACAGCACAATGGAAATGTGGTGGAAGTGTGCTTCGGCCACCCTCCAGGGCAACAATACCAGCGCGAGGACGTCACAGCGTTCCAATATTCTAAATTCGAATGTGGGACGCATGCCGCTCGATCAGTGGCGGTCGACGGTTCGTGACTATACCCGCCGTTTCCTAACCTTCCCGCGCGACAAACTTCCCGCTATCGCTGGCGTTGCTGTGGATTATAGCACGAAGATGCCTGGCAGATATCTCGCAGGTTTGTGGGAATTCGCCCTTGCAAGCGAGCTAATGTGGAGTTCGGTTCGCGCTGATATCTCGCGACCATCTGCGCAGCGCGCGCCAACTTGGAGCTGGGCCTCTGTAGATGGAGAAATAAGTCACGACTGGTGTCCACTCTATGACCTCGACACGCTGTCTATCCTTCACTGTCATATTGCGCCCGTCAACTTTTCCTCCCCGTTTGGAGAAGTTGACCCTCTTAACTCTGTTCTTCGAGTTCAAGGTGAAATCGCGCCACTATACTGGCGCCCCGATAGAAAGTACTTGTACCGAATTTCGCATGATCGCGTCTCCATCATTGATAGGAAGATTGATGTTGGACGTACCCAAGCGGATTCTTGGGAGACGCTGCCGGCAGACACGGTATCGATGGCTGAGAAGGCGAGAGATGGGAGCGTAGTCGTAAGAGATGTTGAGGTTTGGAGGGTATGGGTGCTGATTGTCACATCGAATTTGGGTGGTGCCGAGAGTTGTAGGGGCTTGGTGCTTGTGAAGGTTAGAGGAAGTGCGGATGTGTATAAGAGGGTTGGCATCTTCTTTCGGATATGGGGCGAAAGTGAATGTGGCTTTGAGAGGAAGGTTATTGAACTTGTGTAGTATGCTTGGCAGAGAAATGTTGGATTATTTGCAGCATGGGAAGGGGGTTGTAAAGGTATCATGGATCTAGACATGTTGGGCTCCCTTCATTTTCCCTCTCTTTCTCGTATAAAAACACTATAAACACCTTCTGCAGGACCATGCATTAGTCTCAAATTCTCACTGTCTAGTTTCGGCACGTTATTTGCATCGGTCTTATAGCTTTATTCCTTTTTGGAAACCCTGCCAAGGAAGCCGCGTGGTCTGTCCAACAGATAGTGCCAACGGACACGAGCTGCTGCAGATGTTTCGAGAAAACAAGATTCTAGTGACAATTATTTGGATTAGCTTGGAAGTTGACAGCTGAGGATCAAGACTCTACCAGGACAGTCCCAACAATATACCTCATCACACCTCGTATCTCGATTGTAACCCTCGCTTAGCTACTTGAAATGGATGCATCGTCACAGATAATCTATATTTGGAATTGTCTAAAGAACGGTTTTTTCTTCTTCTTCTTCTTCTTTTAATTTTTCTGGCTACGGTAAGGACTGAAAACTGAAAATACACAGATGATCGCAAAACATTATCAACTACCGCTATTCCAACCCCTGTACACCCTACACCTCCTTCTGACTCTCTCTCCCCCCTCTTCCACTGTATTGACCTTCACCCAAGAGCCAACCACCGCACTTACATTCTAGCAAACGTCACATTCTAGGCAGTCTGCGTAGGCTTGACAATGGTGCTGAATCCACTGCTGATCCCACTTGGGGGAAATGTTGCCACAGGGCGCCCAGTTGCCGGTTCGGTGTAGGTCACAGGCGCCTGTGTCTCCGTGTAGGTGTAGGTGTAGGTGTATGTGGGCATAGGTTCATCGTTGCAGACACTGGTGGGTTCTGGAACGAAAGATGCAATTTGCGTCGCTGTGTAGTAACCCTTTGATGG
>JAAZQE010000853.1:0-12688 GCA_013620735.1 Clavariopsis aquatica
GGGCTGGGGGCGGTGAATGGATCGATGCCGGGATCGGCGCGGGTGGACAATGTTCCGACACGTGACTGCGGCTGGCTCGGAGAGTCGAGGGAGGATGCGCACCACGACACAGGAAGCGGGGGACCAGCGATAAAGAACACTGCCGTGGGACAGCGCTTCCTATTATTGTCCACGGCCCGCCTCACGACGGATGCTCCTGGGCGCGTGCGCCAGTACGCCAGAGTCCCACAATGCCGCCGCCTACGAAAGGCTGGGTCCATCGTTTCAGTGCCCTCGGGAACCTGTATGAACAACACGTCAAAGGCGGTAAGGCATAAATCCATTGGCCTGCACTTCTCCCGTCTCCTCCCAGACGCCCGCGCCGCGCATCGCCAACTGCACCTTTTTGCATGCTAGGGCCTCGAATGCGCGAGCTTGTCTTCGCCATGGCTAACGTATGGTCAGCCCCCAAAGCGCCCGCCATCTCTCCCAACACTGCGGCTCTCTTGTCGGTGCGTTTCCCGCTCCCACAGTTTCAAGCCCCCACCTGGTCCATATCGCTCTCCGCCTATCGACGAGCATGCGCTGAAGGAAAGTGGACGCTGGACTGACAATCGAGCTGCAGGTCCTCTTCACCTTCATCTACGTCGTACCATTCTACCTCTCGCCTGCAACGCGGCCCTCTCCGCAGTTGACTCGCGATGCGCCCTCCTGTATACGCGCAAGAGTTCGAGCCGTAACGTTTTCAACCTTGCTGAGTCTTGCCTTGACTGTTTACGTGCTGCATCACCATGGGAGCTTGCCGCCCCACGAAATCCTTAGACTACTTGGCTTCTGGCCCATCTCACTCTTCGACACAGCCAAAACAACGCTACTTGTTGCCATCCTATTCGCCGGCCCTTTGTTCGAGTATGGGATAGTGGAAGGCCGATGGAGAGATTGGGTAAGAGGAAGGGAAGTATACGAGGTTCTCAGTAGCTGGATGGGATACAGGAACTTCGTTGTGGTATGTCCATTGTCCATATCACCAAAACATCATCATGGATCAAACTTACATTGAACAGGGCCCCGTCAGCGAAGAACTAATCTGGCGAGCCCTCATAATCCCGCTCCACATCCTCGCCCGGTTTTCAGGGAAACAGATCGTATTTCTCACCCCGCTATACTTTGGCATCGCCCACATCCACCACCTCTATGAATTTCGCTTGACTCACACGCTCACTCCACTCCTCGTGGCAGTTCTTCGCACTCTATTTCAATTTACGTACACGTCTCTGTTCGGTTTCTTTGCCGCCTTCGTGTTTCTACGCACCGGAAATCTCTTCTCTGCCATTCTAGCCCATGCCTTCTGTAATTGGATGGGACTACCCCGGTTCTGGGGCCGTGTTGGGATGGAAGAAGACGCTACAAGTGGACCTCCCGGTGCCGGGAAGAGAGGTGATGATGATGACGATTATCCTCGCTATGAGCCGAAAAGCGTCGTGTGGACCGTCGCATACTATGTTGTACTTGTCGCTGGGGCTATCGGGTTCTATTGGCAGCTATTTCCTTTGACCGAGAGTCGTCATGCTCTGCCTGTTGTGTTGATTGAGGAATAGAGTAATAGGATGAATAGCAAACTGTCCACGGTAAGAAAAGTGCGGCGTTCAAATATGCCTTTTGGGTTTCTCAACTTTGCTACACTTGGATGACTAGGGGGGCCGTGTGGCGCGCCTACTGAATTGAAATCTTACACTGGATATCTCTTCCTTTGAAAGCCATATGTATCATGCCAGATCAACTATTCATGCATGCCCTTTGGGGACCGCTATCGCCCACCAGTTGTCCTTCTCATACCCAGACTCGACAACCACTCCACCAGCCTCCTCAATATCGTGTTCCAATTCACCTTTCTTGTACAAGTGATAGTAACGCAACAACGTTTTATCTTCTTGGACTCGAACTGCCTGTCCCCCCTCTTCATTCTTAAATTCATCATCCTTCAGCCTCTTTTTCTTACCCTTCTCTTTCTTTGCTTTCTCTCCTCCTTTCAACACCCACGGCACCATGACATCCTGCTCATGGCCCTCATCCCACCCTCTCCGGCTATCTTTCTGCTCGAGCGCCCATACATATATGAGTGCTCTTCCTTTGCTCCGCGTTTGATCTTTCGACTCGCGTTGCAGCAGATCGAGAACTGCCTTAACTGCTCGTAACCGGCGTTCTGGTGTCGATAGATGATGGATGACAGCGATGGAAATCGCGAAGTCGAAAGTGTATAAAGGGTGTGGAAGACTTAAAGTATCTGCTACGATTGCTGCATGGGGTTGGTGGGCTCTAGCGATTTGGACGAGATTTTTCGATCTATGTACATCTCAGTTCCATCAAAATGCAGTTCAGGTCTCCCTCATGCTAATGATATAAGAATATTGTACATACCGATCCGAGCCCACAATGAACACCTTCGAATTCACAGCCAGATACTTCCCATTACCACATCCGACGTCCGCGCCCACGGCACCATCTGGAAGGCCCTTCAAAAATCTTTCAACGATCGGCCAGGGCTTTGCTGCATTAGCTCTATGACAATCGACCTTTTTTTGGTAAAGAAATATCGTGATCCACACACACCTTATATCGAGTGGATGAGAAATGGGAAGCAATTTCTTCGTACACAGAATGTACGTGCTGGGCTTCATAGCTTTCACCCCGAGTTTCTGGCTCTACCATGTTTCGTCAGAGGACACCACCAGGACGTGAAAGATGGTGTGATGAAAATAGTTTGGGGTCAATGGTCGTGGATGGTGAGTGCCAAGACTCTACGTGGGGTATTGGGAAGTCATTTCTAGCACTGAGGAAAGGATTGAAGTGTTGACACTGAGCATTGAGGTTTTCCCTAAACAACATCTAGTTAATTACTACAGAGTTCTATAATAGGATCCTGGAAAGTTGTTCATAGCTTAGTTCAGAGTTAGAGATAATTAAGAGGGATACCTACAGGACTATCCTTTGACTATAAGAAATCCCCGTGCAGCGTATATGGAAATACAATCTCAAAAATTTCCCTTCAAAATTACAAACCAGCTGCCATTGAGACTCTTCGAGTCCAGGTGGAATGCTGCTGCATATATAGAGAACAGCCTCCTTTCTATCAATAACGATGATATGAAGAATAAGACGAAGCACACCCTGGTTAGAATCTCTGACCTCCGGATGATGAAAATTCCTGTAGAGTACTTCAAGTTGATATTTTGACGTATAGCAGCCTCCCAATAAATGCCTTTTATGGTAGATATTTTCCTCTTTCCTGGTTACAATTCTTATGACCAGACCACTTCCAATTCTACCTCGATTTCTTGATCTACTTTTTGTCCTTAGGGTCAGTCTAAGTAATTAAACACTCGTGTTAGGTATCCGTATTTCCATTTCATTCGTCTCACGTATGCTAACGCTACATTCATATTATTTTTTTCTATATCTTCATTGACGCCAAACATCGTCTTTAAGTATGTCAATCAGCACCACGTGATCCCCCCCGAAATATTACACTTATTACTGTTTCCTCTCCCTATGCATGTTTGTCCTGCTACTTATATTTTGTCCGAAATTTGTTCGAACCGACCACCTTTTCCACGCCTTTATTCTTGTGGTTTATTCACAAAAAAGGACTGCATAATTGCTCCTCTACCTACACCTATCTTAATACTTTGTTGGAAAAAACCGAGCTGCAGGATAGTCTACTAGGTATTTCCTTGAGTTTTCATCATAGTGAATGATGATTACTATACCTCAAAAAGACAACCTAGAGAAAAGCCTGCGTTTTGGTTTGATGCTCACGATCAATAGTGAAGAGATTTTGATTTTGATTTTGAGTTTGATGATACTTCATGTAGGATATCATTTACTTTTAGCTAGTTTTTACCATATACCCATCTTTTGGATTAGTCATTCGATAGTACCTGGGTTCTCTCGTGGTAACAAGTTTACGTGTAACTCATTGTCGTGAATAAAAAGTGCAACAGACGCCCCAGTGAGACTAGCATACTCGGCCATTCATCTTAATTGAAAAAACATTTTTGTTTTTAAATATGATTTGAATTCTATGATAGTACAGGTAATTTGTACACACTTTACACCCACTCCTTTGGCTGTTTGAGTACCTCTAACAACCTCTCCTCTCTACTGCCCTTTTCAGGTGCGTGCATGTACTGCCACCTCGCCGTCAATGGCAGACTCATCAATATACTCTCGACTCTTGCTCCTGGTGTGTTCAGTCCAAAGGCTGTTCCCCGATCATGCACAAGATTGAACTCAACGTAGCGCCCTCTCCGCAACTGCTGCCATTGCTTCTGCCCTTCTGTGAACGGCATATCTTTTCTTCGGTTGACGATTGGCAAGTATGACGGCAGGAATGTCTGTAAACAGTCTTGTACAAAAGAAAATAGCTGCTCTTGATCCTTCTCCGTCTCGTCTAAATCATCAAAGAATATGCCACCAACTCCCCGAGTCTCGCCACGGTGCTTGTTATTGAAGTACTCGTCGCACCATTTTTTGAATCGAGGATAATATCCTTTATCATGTTTGTCGCATGCGTTCTTGATTGAGTTGTGAAAGTGTATCGCGTCCTCGTCGAAGAGGTAGCATGGTGTTAGATCACAGCCTCCACCGTACCACCATGCGCTTGTGTTCCCAGAATCATCAGACGTCTCGAAGTAGCGGTAGTTAAGGTGAACAGTTGGTGCCATAGGATTCTTCGGGTGTAGAACTAGACTCAGCCCTGCGGCAAAGAACCCAAGAGACTGGACTGACGGATCCAACGCTTTGTGGTTTACGCGCATTTTCTGGATTGCAGCGCGAGGGAGGCGACCGTATACTACAGAGATATTCACCCCGGCTTTCTCGAAAACGTTTCCATCTTGAAGTACACATGTTATTCCGCCGCCACCTTCGGGCCGCTGCCAGGAATCGATTTGGAATTGCGAGCCATCAACCTTCTCGAGGGCCGAGACAATCTCCTTTTGCTGCGCTTTTATAAAGGATTCCATTCGCAGGCGCATCGGGGAGTTGTCCGTGACGCCGTTCTCACGCTTGAGGAGAGCATCTTTTTCCGCCATAGAGGGGCCTTCGAGTTCAGTGGGTTTCTCGCCTGTGATCTGGATGGCGTTAGTTCCTCATGCATATTTCTGGGCAGAGATATAAGCTGGCCATTGAGTATGCAATTGCTATAGTCAAAGGGGTGAAGAAGAAGAGCCGTATCCTCCCACTCCATTTACTAGGTTTCGGGTTCCGCCATTCTTTCAATGGGTCAAATTTTCGAGGGTCGTCGAACTTGAGAGACCCAGAAGTCCCGAATTGTCTTACGCCGAAGCTTCGACGAGGCACGTAGTTGTTCCGAAGCTCAAGGGCTCGGAGGAGGCGGGCTTGGGGCCGCGGGGGAGGCATGGTGGTGCAATTGGTCGCTGGAGGGTTAGGATGGGAGCATTGGAACAAGCAGATCTGGCGGTTGTGGAAAGGAGGGGCGATAGGAAAGAGTGAGAAGGGCTAAAATTTGGTTCTTGAACAAAAATCGGAACATATATCACACCACGGTAGCATGAGGGCCGTCGGAATGAACCGAGGAGCTCCGAGAGTGCCAAGGCGACAAACAATACCGCTGATCACGTGGGCATCAATCCTCGCCCTGAATTCCAGGACTGCTCCCTTTACAACCAACCTGTTCCGCAAGATGTGCTTCAGTTCACGCTTTTGCAGATCTTCTTGTTGGAGCACTCTTAACGGTGGAGAAAGGCATAGTCGCCGCCTCGACCCAGTGGTGGCATGGTAGATGGGGCAATACCAGCGGCTCTGAGCTCCACATACTTAGGGGGCCAGGCAGAAGCAATATTAAGGTCAAGCCGTCGCCTGAAGTCGTATCCGCCACCGGAATGGATGCACCTTGGACAGGTACCTTCTTGATGACTCAACACATGGAGGTGGTCATGCGAAAAGGCGCAAGTGACTTCAACGGCGGAGGGGCTGGGTCAACACAGCCATACAAGCCATACAAAGAAGAGTCAGAACGGAAGCATGGGCGAAACAAAGGGCGCAGTCATTACGCCAGTCTATCTGGCCTGCTGCGCTGGTTCTCTGCTCCAAAACCGACGGCAGCATCTTGTCTCTGCGTGAAATAGTAAGCGGGGGTGATTTACGTCCGCACGTGCCCCGCCTCCAGTGCTGCCTACTTAGGTCCCTCTTCTCACCGCTGCAAACCCAGCCTTCCTTCATAAACCTCCGCCACATCCCTCCACACGAAACATCTTCCACCACGCCCACAGCGCACCTTGAAAATCACACACATACACCACACCACATACATCGCCATGCGGTCCAAGTTCAAGGACGAGCACCCGTTCGAGAAGCGCAAGGCCGAGGCAGAGCGCATTCGCCAGAAGTACAACGACCGCATTCCGGTATGTCTGCCTACCACTATGGCCTGCTCGCCCATCGCAGCATCTGCTAACAGAGCATCAGGTCATCTGCGAGAAGGTCGAGAAGTCAGACATTGCGACCATCGACAAGAAGAAGTACCTTGTCCCCGCCGACTTGACCGTGGGTCAGTTCGTCTACGTGATCCGCAAGCGGATCAAGCTCTCCCCGGAGAAGGCCATTTTCATCTTTGTCGATGAGGTGCTCCCCCCGACCGCTGCTCTGATGAGCTCAATATACGAGGAGCACAAGGACGAGGATGGTTTCCTGTACATTACGTACGTCATCACCCTACGAATGCATTTGGGTGCGAAAGTTGCTAATATGATCACAGGTACTCTGGCGAGAACACCTTCGGCGAGGCACTATAAGGGCAAGTACCCTTGTCCGCGGCATCCTCTTTTCACACTATTCATTGGGCTTTTGAGGGGCGCGGTGGACTGAACGGGCGTTTTGGTATCTCTACGGGTCTTTTCTATTACGAGCACAACATCACGGCCAAACACATGAGCAATGCGTTGCATGCAAGAGCCTCTTTAAAGCCTCCATTCCAGCTTGACAATCAGTGCCTGGGTTGGGGTTGAATCTTCACGCTCGTTGTCCTAAGCTCCACGAGCTGTGGCCATTTTCGTGTGGACATGCAGAGCTTATGCAGATAACAGGTTATCCAGTGGTGGTCGATGGCCGATTAGGTTGACTCGCTTGTCTTCTTGCCTCCTGTGTTGAACCTGTACTTTGATTACTATGCCCTAGCTCAAATACACCGGACATGATGCGAGAATACCTACGCCCCCTTTGCAAAAACCGTGAATCCGCCAAGTCCGTCTCCACCAAACTGTGAAGCTCGTCTGTAGCTATCCACGTACCTGCCTACTGACCGACCAGCGTCATGCGGCTCCCGAGCCCCAAGCCCTCCGATACCGCATGACGACATGCAACGTGAATGACCAACTTACATGTCACTTGCGCAATGAGGCCATTCCGGGAGATACAGATGCGAATGTGATTAGCTGACCAACGGAGTCTACTCAAGCAGGCCTTGTTAGGCCTTGTTGCACCTGCGTCTGTCTCAGAGACGTTGCTGTCCCCCGTACCTGCGTGGCGTGGCATCGCGGGCCCGCCAAGCTTACGTCTAGCCCTACCGGTCCGGGCTAGCCTCGGCCGATACGATGACGGAAGCGTCCGACCACTTTAGCCACGCGTGAGCTTTGCGGGAGGGAGGTTAATGATACAACTCCACCATTTCACAATATCCAATTTTAGCTTCGTTCAATGTGAATTGTCTAGCTAGCTCTACATACCGGAAACACTGGTCCCCCACCACAAGCGGCACGAGGTTGCCCTCTACTTCCTCGACGAGACTCCAGATTCAAATTCAACGTTGGCAAATCCTCAAACCCACCACCTTTTAATCTCAAGCAACCTTCATTTGCCCCACGAGAAATCATGGCGTACCAATACATAATCTCCAAGTCCGACCTCCCCTCCTTCTTTCTCATCGGCCCATCTCAAACACTAACCCCACCCTTCCCTAGATCTCTAGACCCCATCTTCGCCATATCAATCGGCCTCGCAGCCGCCATGACTCGTATACACCGCGAAGAGAAAGAAATAGGCCGAAATACAGTACAGACACTTGAAGTGGTGAAGCGGAGAGTCGAGATTGCATGGAAGGGGGGCTGGAATGGTGATGCTAAGAGAGTTTGATGGCCGTGCGTGAAGAGTAGTGACGTTAGAGATGAAGATGCCGAGGAGGGAACGGACAGGAAGTTTGCAGATAGTAAGACTGTGCGCGGATGGCAGGTCTCCAGGGAAATAGCTTAGAAATGGTTGGAGAGCGTAGGGATATGGACCCAATGGGACGGCAATGGCCAACACAACACAATCCCATACGCCAACATGATAATGAGAAGAATGATGCATTTAGTATCGACTCCAGGCATTTTGAGTCCCAAAGCGATAGTATTGCCGATCCGGAACCCAAGTATAGAAAGAAAAAAAAACTTGAATATACATACATCCCTCTTAAGAACAAAGTTAAAGTATCGCGGCATAGCCGATGTGGTTTTTTGAAAACGAATAATCGTTAACGTGATGGGATAGGTAAGTCTTGGGCTTATGTTTTGCATCTAGATCTATTCTATCTAAATGATTCGCCCAAGCTTATAACCACTCGTTCCAAGAACGGATGTTGCAGACCTATGTCTACCCACTCCTCACAATCGACCTGGAAGTCACTGAAGATAGCCATTGGAAATTAGCCACTCCCGGACAACCTTTTCATCCCTGCTCTTGTACTTGGCGTGACTCCGGATGGTATCGTCAATAACATCCAAGCCCTTGTTGTAGCCCCTGTTGTCCTTCGTACTGAAAAACTTGGCAATATCATCAGCGACAGCGACATCGGAGAATTTATTAAGGCCGAATCTCAGGAAACGCTCCAAGACGACGAGATTCCCCGATAGTGTAGGGTGGATAGATGTATCCCAGTTGTCGCGAATAAAGTTCCACACCTCGATGCGGACTTTGGCGTTGTTGGCGAGCGCAATGGTACCAGAGTGCTTGTCTTGCATGGCCACCTTGTCAGAGAAGATGAATGAGAGGAACTCTCGGGCAAGATCGGGCGATTGAACGCGACCAAGGGATTGAAGACAAATCTCCTTGCCGTCGATGGTAGTTGAATTGAGATAATCATTTTGGACAGCCTTGAAGGCTGCCTCTCCGCCATTCTTAATAGCAATCGAGAAGACAGCCTTTCGAAGGGAGGGATTGATTGCCTCGCGATCCTTCCCAGAAATGTACAGCTCAAAGCGGCGCTGGGCTTCTTCTACTGTGGCTTTATGTCCAATAAGGCCAGCAGACAAGATGAGTGAGGCTCGCAGCTGACCAATGAGGAAGCTTTCGCCCTGTTTGAACTCCCAGCCAACCTTTTCAACAGCAGGAGAGATCAATTTGAGGCTATACGCCCTCAAGGCATCACTGATGTCTCCAGTACCTGAGAAAACACTACGGACACTGCCCAAGGTTGTGAGGATTTGAGACCAGACCCTGTGTAAGTGTCAGTGTAACTCAAGGAAAGACTCCATAGATATGGCTCACAGATACTCCGACTCGTCCTGGAAACGCTCAACAAGGGCCAGGAGGCCAGCAGTTGAACCATAACCAGCCACTGAATTTGCGTAAGCATCACCCACAAGACCAATCTTGTCCTCGACGGTCAAGTGGTGCCGAGCTTCTCCAAGTTTAGCGAGGCGGCTCGGTGGGTAGTTCGTTCTATAAAACCCTGTGAGATTCTTGTTAATCTGGTAGAAAGTCTCATCAATATCACTGATAGTATCCTCTTTCTTAGTGAGAGCTCCAATCTTGTGCAGCGACGCCGCAGAAGCAGATGCTCCAGTGTGCAAACCCAATGGAACCCACCATACGGTCTCATCCTCCTCGGGTTTGGCGTCTCCGGAAAGGAGGAAGCGCTGCTGACGAAGACTTATTTGTCCTGGCTCCTCAGCCACAGTGACGACAGGGAAGCCAATTTTCCGGATCCAGAAGTCCATGAAGCTGTTTACGTCCTGGCCAGACGCCTTACTTAAGGCCGACCACAAATCGTCAGTTGTTGCATTTGAATACTGATGAGCTTTGAGATAGTCTGCAACACCCTGTAGGAACACTTTTTCTCCAAGGTGGGCACTTAACATGCGGATGACGGAACTGCCTTTGAGGTAGCTGATATGATCGAAAATTTGGTCTACTTCGAGGCCATCATATACGGGAACTTCGATGGGATGTGAGAAGCGTAACGCATCGAACTGGAAGGCTGTTTGGACGGACTCGGTCTAGATTAGTAGTGTAACGTTAGCAATTGTACGGAGTGAGGCTACCTCTGGATCTTCCACGTACAACAAACTGCCCCCAGACGTTCCATTCTACACCCTAGTTAGCGCTGTATCTTAGTTCTTTGAGTAGGGGTACATGCCAGGATAAAGATGATCAATGGCCAGCCATCCAACCCATGTTGCAAACCCTTCGTTAAGCCAAAGCTCGCTCCACCAATCCATCGTGACGAGATTGCCGAACCACTGGTGAGCAAGCTCGTGAGCCACGACATAAGCAACCCTGTTACGATAACTGTCTGCCGAGGTCTTGGGATCAAACAACACTGCAGTAGTTCTTGGATGAAGGTTAGATTCAACCCTAAATTAATAACCCATGTGGGGGCTGACCGGTATGTAATAAGACCCCAATTCTCCATGGCACCGTGTGACTAGGAAGCACCGGTTAGTTGAAAAGACCTACGGAATTCGAGGAGGGTATACGTATTATCGGCTGTAGATTAGTACGGCGTGATTTTGGAGGGGAACCTAATTTAACTTACAAATTCATGCACAGCTAAAAGATCGACTTTGGGAAGAGGATAATCGATTTGGAAGATCTGGAGGTGTTATCAGCGAAAGTCGGAGAGATGAAGTTATATGTTGCGTACTTCGGAGAAGTAGTCCACAACCTGGTGGCAGTTATCCAATGCAAAACGTCCTTGGTCCTTGAGTCCACGGGTGGTGTAAACCCTCACAGGAATACTCTTGCCGTTGTACTTGCGTTTTGTGAACTCCTCTACGTACTCAAAATCTCCAATAGCCCATGCAAGGAGGTATGTAGACATGACCGGTGTGCGGTCAAAAACCACAGTCTTGAACCCGGCCCTCTTGCTCTCCTTGGTCTCTTTCTCCGGCATGTTACTGAGGGCCACCTGATCCTCTGGGATCTCGAGAACTACATCGAAGGTGGCTTTTAGGTTGGGCTCATCGAAGCACGGGATTGCTCGGCGAGCATCGCAGGATTCAAACTGGGTGCTGAACATATAGTGAAATTCATCGTCCTTGGCCACGGATGCCGGCACATCACCCTTGGGCTTGTACTTGGAACGATAGAAGCCAGCCATGATCTATCCAAGTTTTTAGCAATGATTTGCCCGTGCATTGGCTTGCCCTCCGACTCACATTGTTGATTGTGCCTTCGAAGTTCATGGTGAGGGTAGCTTCGCCCGAGTATTGGATCTTCTCGCCAAAGTCTAGTGTAACTCGCTGGCGTTTTTCATCGTACGTGATGTTTTTGGACTCTCGTGCAGAATCACCAGTCTTGAGCTCGGCGCTGTGCAGCTTGAGTTGGTGGGCATTGAGAACAAGGTCGTTGAATTGCTCAGAGTTCTGAATGTTGAGGTTGATGGCGACAGTTCCTTGGTATGTGAACTTGCCGCCAAACTCGATGTCGTGGACAGAGACGGAGTAGTGGGAAGGCTTGACCCTATGCAAGCTCGCATGTCAGCGCCCCATTCATACCCAGGCAGATCCAGACGCTTTTGCAAGGTGTAATGACTGACCAGTTGGGGAGAATGTCTCTGTCTGACGCCATGACTACGAAGCTGCTGCTGGTTTCGTTTGAACAAAACCTGGCTTGACTTCCAATTACTGTGGCCGGGAAGCGAGTAGACTGGAGGTGGTATTGGGAACGCAGGAGCTGTCTTGAGGCGCTGAGGCGGGGCTGTCTGGGTGAGGAGCTCGAGGTGGAGAGGAAGCAGGAAGCAGGTCTTGCGAGAAGTCTGGTCCACAACTGCGGGCGAGAACAGCGTCTCGAGAGGAGGCAAAGGGCGGCCAGCTTCGGAGAAGGGCGCGGAGTGATTGCGGAATTCAACTCGAGGTTGCGCGAGAGTAGGTAGGTGATCGGCTGTTGCCCCACGGCGGATGACCCAAGGATGACCCAAGGACGACCCCGCGCCAGCTTTGCACCTTCCTAGCAGGGGTGGATACGCACACATGTTTGGACTTGGAGGAGGACAGCCCAGACGAGCGACTATCATGGCCCAAGCAGGGTCAAAGTCAGCGCTGCAGACGCCGCGCCCAGCAACTCTTCCTTCTGCCGTGGGCACTTTTCCATTGTGTGTAGCACCGGCTCGGGAAGATGAAGGCGTTGCCACAACTTGATACGCTATGTATTAGGAAGGTCACTATGTAGACAGATCCTTGCGAGCGTTCGCTGCACACCTATGCCGACTTTTGCTGCTCCAAGTCTAGGGGCTGCGGTCTGCAAAAGACGTGTGCCGCGTCAGTCCCAAGCACATCCGCTTCGCACAAGGCCCTCGTTTAGTGTGATGGAGGGAAGATCTCGTTATAAGGGCGCGTAGAGGCATTCGACCCGATGACGCCTGCCAAATGCTCCTGAATCATGCGCCCGAAAATGCAGCCAGCCCAGAAAGAAAAACCCGCCCGAACCATTA
>JAAZQE010000854.1:0-12683 GCA_013620735.1 Clavariopsis aquatica
CGCCCAACCCCAATCTCCCCCCGTCAATCAATACGTATTGGGGGAAAGTGACGAGTACCAAAACAATGCAGCAATGAACACTATTGATACCAAATACCAAGTTGGCGCAAACAGCTCTCCATATTAGTCTCGCCCGTGCGCATCTGGCGCTGAAGCGGCATGGCGCTCGAAGAGACAATCAACGCGGACCTACTGCATGTGCGCTGGGACGGCTGGAGCCTTTTCCTTTTCCTTTTCCTTCTTCTTTTCCTTCTTCTCTTGTTTACTTTCTTTCTTTGCTGCAGCTTCGGCCATTAGCTGCTCGAAAGCCATGAAATCGCCTTCTTCTTCGGGGTCTCGCTCAGCCTGTTGCCACTTGTTAGCATGGCCGCCAATAAGACATTGAATATAGTGGAATATACTTTTGAGAACATTTCTCCAATAATCATCAATGCCTGTGCACGCTCAACCCGCTTCTCGAGCTTCACCTTCTTGTCGTTAAGCACATGATCGCACACATCCCTCAGCACGCTCTGAATCTCAAACTTGCTTCCTCTCCACGCAGCCGCAAGAATCTTGCCTGTAACGCGCTTCTCGTACTCTGCCTTCTTTTCGTCGGTCCACTCTTCCCCGCCCTTCTCTTCCATCTTGGCCATTTCCTCCATGGTCAGTTGCGCATCAATGGCAGCAGACATTGTATTCCATGTCTCCTTTACAAGCGTTCCCTTGTCTTTAACGCGAGAAAAGAAGCCAGAAATGCCAAGGAACTTTTGAGATTTGATAAAAGAGCTGGCCTTCATCAGGTACGTAGCTCCAATAGCGTGCATGATTTCTAAGCCAAAGGATTCCATTTTGAGATTCTCGATCTCGAGCTGTGTCTTTGATTTGAATGCCAATGTCATCTTCTCATCCTTGTCCATCTCGGTCCATATGGATATGCGGTCGATGAGTTTTTTTGCTAGTGTGTCAACGCGCTCATCTCGGATCCTCTTGCGCTCGAGTTCGTATGCAGCTAGCTCTTCTCGCTGCTCTTTTGTCAGTCCACCCTTCTTTTTCTGCTTCTCGCGCAATTCTTTCTCTGCATCTGTCACGCCTTCGGCTTCCAGACGCGCATCTTCGTCCGACTTGTCCATGATAGCCGCGCGAATAGGTAACCCTCTACCAGGCTGTGGCGTGGTAGTCCCCGAGACGGGCCGCGAGGGCTGTTTTGGAGGAACTGCGTTTGTGGAGGAGGCTGAGGCAGCGGCTGGTTCCGCAGGAGTTTCGACATATGGTGGTGGTGGTGGTGGCTGAGCTGCAGACGACGAGGCGTGTGTAGCTTCTGCTGCGGCCTCTGCTTCTTTTGCTTTGGCGGCGGCCGATGGTTCTGCTGGTGTAGCTGTGCTGGCGTCCTGGTCTACTGATTCGGGCGCGGCCTTTGCAGCATCCTCCTCTTCCATCTCGCGCATCGAGATCTCCATCGTTTTGGTAAGGTCCCTCATGAGGGAAATCTCGCCGACCCTGTCTGCAGGTTAGCGGCAGGGAAGATTGGCAGATGGCCTCTACAGTTGCATAGGCAGGGCATGTATACCAGTCCACAAAAGCGTCGCCACCAAAGATCATGGTGAAGAACTCGGCCGGGTCCTCTGCCAAATGGTAAGCGTAGTTCATGATGGCCTGGCGGCGGGAAGCATACCAAACCCAGAGCCCGGGACCGCGCTCTCTTTCCCAAACTTGTCATACTGTTTCCGCAGGCCCTCGTCGCTGAGCACCTGGTACGCCTCGCCAATCTAGCATGTGTGAGCCCCGCGTCGGAACAAACGCTGATAGCTCGCAAGGGAAACGGCGCGTAGGTTGTCAACGTACAATTTGGAACTTCTCGTGTGCAGTTTCGTCCCCGGGATTCTTGTCTGTGTGAGGTCAGCTTCGGCGGTGTTGCTGGTCATTGTTTGCTTCCCGTACCGGGGTGCAGTTTGATAGCCAGTTTGCGGTAGGCCTTCTTGATCTCCAGCTCGGTCGCAGTGGGCGGCACCTGCAGGGCATCGTAGTAGGTGGTATCAACAACCATGGTTGCGGGGTGGAGAGTGCTTCCAGAGGCAAATGAGAGTGTGAGTGTGTGTGTTTGTGTGTCGTGGTGTTGGGTGCGGTAGAGGCAGCAGACTGTCGCTTTTTTTGTGGCCGTGCAGCCAGATGACAAGCCACCCCAGCGACGTCACCCGAATACTTGGACAGCCCCACTACCCATGGCCACCCGAGGCTCACCCTGCCACAGCCAGCCGGCAACACGCAGGCGTCTTGAGCGTGCCTAAGATTAGCAGCAAAGATGTCATGGCCCTGCAGCGGGGGGGGAGGGTGCAGATGGGCACGTACCATTCGTCACAGAATTCAGGTCAAGATCAGGGTTCGCACTCTTTCGCATTCATAGATATGTGAAATGCCAAGGCCCTTTCTATCAAACACACAGTAATCACACACCACCCAAGGTCGAGGTATTCCCGTCGTGGCCAGCGGAAGCATAAAAGAAACCCAATGTCACAACCATCGCCGCCCCATGCAGACGCCATGCTAGAAACCCAACCCATTTGAAATGTAGACCGATAAGGAATGTTCTTTTGGGGCCACCCGGGCTAGCTTCCGGGAAACGGTACGCCGTATAAAGAAATGTCTGTCGTGACCCGACGGCCACACCGCGCGACCGGGCGTTGAGCTTGCACTCGCTTCACAACCCCATCCCATCAGACGGTGAACTTGGCCTTGGCACGGGTGCTACCAGCGTGGGCAGAGTCCGTGTGTCCGGAGAATTCCACGGTTTCGTTGTCCTTGAGCTGCAGGGATTGCTTGAACCGCTTGCCAATCTTGTTCAGAACCTCCCTGCCCTGCTCGGCTGTCCGTCCCTTGGGGTCAGCCTTGCCCACAGTCCGGGTCCACAGACCAATACGGTAGAATCCGCGGCGAACATTGACAACGACACCCATTACCTCATTATCCCCCTCATCCTCCAGGTTCTCTCCAATGGCCGCAAGCATGACATGGAGCCAGAGCGCATCAATGTTGATTGCCTTCTTATCCTTGAACTGGAACGCCCACTTGCCACCGTGCTTGTTCTGCGAGTCTTCCCATTCTGGGCGGACGCCCTTCTTGAAGAGATGGTAGTCGGACTTGAGCGCAAGATCAGACGTGGGTGTGATATTGTTCTGCGTTTGCAATTAGTCGCGCCATCAAAACACAAATAAGGCATTCGCTTACGTAGATGCCCCAGAACTCCTCTACCGAGTCGAATGAGATGACCTCCTTGAGCAGTTCGTTCCAGTTGTCGCCCTAGCACGATTAACATCTCTCCATTCTTGACAACAAACGGCGCTTACCTTGCCGCTGGGGGGCTTTGTGAACCACAACGTCCAATTGTTCATGAGAGGGTGCTTCACATTGAAGTTCTCTGGGTCGTGAAACACCGTCTTAATGTCGCCCTCTGCACTAGCACCGGTACCGGAATCCTGCTTGGATTCACTGCTCGAATCACCGGACGGTGAGATGGGGATCGTGTCGAGCGGCACGGGCTGCTGGGGGTTCGGGGCGGTTGCAACGTCAGTCATAGTGACTGGGTGGGCGATAGAACAGGGAATGTGTGAGTGTGCGGAGGATTGTTAGAGGAGGGCGAGGTTATGACGGAGGAGGGTATGTCGGTGGAATGGCAAGAGGCGTGGGTGAGCAACGGCGGGGTGGTGAAACAGACGGCGCTCTTGGATTCGCACCGGGCGAAGGTTCTATCGGTGGGCAGTCGCGGGTGGCGGTGGGAGAATCGCGGGTTGGGGTGGGAACGGTTGTCTTGAGGTGGGTGGGAACTGTCGTTTTGTTCAAGTTGGAGGTTGCTAAGCAGGCAGAAAATGCAGGCGTGTTGAAACGGGTCTTGGCATGGCGCTAGTCCCGACTAGACTCGCGCCTGGTTCTTCACTGTCAGGGCGGCGGATTTATATAGTCAAACTTCGAAAACATAGTGTATTGGTTGAATGAATATGTCCACACCGCCGCTCAAGTCAGACTCAGCAAGTGAGAGCACGACTAAAGCAGCCTCGTCGCCGAGCAAGGTGTGTATCAATATAAGCATATCTTCGGCACAACTACAGCCATTGAGTGGCAGAATTGCAATTTGACATCCATGCTATAGCATCACGTTTTCAATAAAAAAAAACTTCACCATAGGCACACAGGGAATGAGAACTGGTAATTAGTATTTCTTACAGATATACCCGGGCTTAGAAGAAGGTGCCGCCCAATATTAGAATTACATATCGACATGAAAAGACGTACCAGTCGTTCCTAGAGCTCACTGTGACCAGAAGCGTCTTTGACAATAGAAGAGACTGGTGCACTGGGCGAGCTTGACAAGCCTATTAGTTCTCCGAACTGCTGCCTGAATTCGGTAAACGCAATGTCAAACCGTGCACCGGCGAGCCACGCAACGAAGAGCTTGACACACGTTAGTGGCGGTAGAAAACAGACAAGAAACGGAGCATACCATAGAACACGTAATGATGAAAATCGTAAGGAGCACAGCGCCGACCATGTAGTACGTGTCCCACTTGGCTTCCTCGGCCGCCGCCTTTTCTCTTGCCGCCTGCTCGGCGCTGGCTGGAGATTTGACCACATCGATAGGAGGCTTCTGCGAGGGGAAGATGGATTCAATGAACTGTTCGATCTAGACATCTGGTTAATATTTGATATCTCCGAGATTCTAAAATCAACATACCTTGCCACACTGCATGCTGATCTTCAGGAAATTTGGGTCATGTGGATTGTTCCTTCGGCGTATATTGCGAAGATATTTCCGGAACACGTCGCACACTAATCGGAGATTTTGGGACGACTGAATCATCAAATCGCAGGCCTCTCCCTTGGTAATCTTGACATTCTTCTTGAAGATGTCATGATTCTGGAAGCACACATCGAGTGTAGCGATGGCCATCGACTGAGGAATGGCGCAGAAGTTGAAGACACTCTGCTCCTTGAGTCCGGCGAGATAGTATAGACAGTCGTCGGCACGGGTCAACGCAGTGAGGATCATCTCCGAGCTGACGTTCAGCGAGAGCTCTTTGTTCTCGGGCTTGAACAAATCGTCAAAGTTCGTAACATGTTTGGACCATATCTCCTTGGGCCAGAAGCGTCGCTTGTCGTCAAAGTCCTCCCTGATGTCTCGGATAATGTTCACTTGCTGCAGGAATTGACCCATTGACTCCATGAGCTCTGGGCGCTTCAGCAATGCGGCATTTGCGAGGCCACCTTCAACAAATAGCCGAGTCAGCCCCTCGCCCACCAGACCTGCAACATAATGGCAATATAGCTCGTAATCAGCGATGCTATTCACGCCGTTTACGTTGTGTTCAGCATTGTTGGCATAATCCGCCATGCCGTTGCCCATTCTCTTAGTGATGTCCTTGATGATGGCCCGATACGCTGGCTTGATCTTCTTGAACTCCTCAACGACGACATTGAACTCGACCAGCAGCTGTCGGTCCTTCTCGTTCGGTCCATTTTCTTTGAAGTTCCACCCGTCCTGCTCGAGAATATCCTGGAAACTTCTCAAAATAGGTTCCTTTTTCGCCAGCGGTATTGTCATGTCGTCTTCTACCGTATCTAGGCCTCGAAGAATGAGGTAGAAGAGCGCAACGGGTACCAAGAGATCAGGATGTAGTTCTAGGATAACGGCGCTGAAGCTACGGCTTGTTAATGTGAGGAAGTGGAAGCATCGCTTCAGGGTCTCGCATTCTTTGCTCTCGTCTCGCTCGTGAACAGGGTTATGCCAGACTTTCCTAATTCAACCCGTTAGCACTTGCGCTCAACATCGTTGTAAGCGTGGGATATCATACCATTGAATAATTGAGCGCAGTTCTTTGGGATGGACGACGTAGTACAAGAGGCTCAGTGCGCTCGGCATGTTTGCGAAATGCTAGGGAGAGAGCTAATGGGGCTATATTATATCCAGGGAGAGGAACAAAGTGTAAGAATTATACAGCAGCGCGTCAACAAGATTATAGAGAAACCGCCAAGTGGCAAGATGAGGTGTGGAGGTGTGGAGTGTAGAGCATGGAGCAGCGGTGAATTTGCTTTCTGGTGCACCCTCCACACTCTGTGTATGTGGCCTGTGCGCTTCAATTTCCGGAGTTCTTCCGCCAATGCCGGTACCGGTGCCGGTACCGGTGTGCACTCCCAAACATCGAAGCCGTTTTTGAAGCTTCTCGAAATAGAAATGTTTGCTCAATCCACATAGGCTGTATGATTTGGTAGGTCTCCGTCCCATAGTGGCTATATTTGATTCCATAATAATACTTAAAGACATCGTTTTTAGCATTTCATATACCCCTACGTGCCCTATCGCAAAATTGGTGAACAGTGGTACTAAAACTCAAGTCCATCCCCAATATATCTTCATCGGCAGTATGGAGTACTACTTCTAAACTGATAGATTCAGGCTTTTAGCAATTATCCGAAAGACTCCAAAATTATGAGCACAAATGAGCCCTGGACATCAGAATGACAGTTTCCACCGATGTAGTTGTGAATGACTTGTTGAAGCTTGCGTTGTGTTAGTCTTTGGACTAAAGCGCATTCGCCCATATTTCAAAGCCTCCTCTTATTCATGTAAAATCCACTGGGTGATCAACAGGGTGTTCTATGGAAGGTCGCCAAGATCGTTTAAATCAACTCACAAGACTACCAGTATGGTCTTAGCCCCAGGCAGGGCACTTCGTGTTTGCCTAGAGAGGGCATAAATCAGATCCCCCAGCCCACTCACCAATTTCTTCGGTTCTTTCTCTGTAAACTACTCTTGCACGCTCCATTGAAGACGTATTTCATGATCTTGAATATATTAAATGATGGCCAACCAGAATGCTTCAGCCCGCGAGCCAAAAGGGTATTCAAACTTTGCTTCACGTATCACTTCCTCTCAGAACAAGGCTGGTCTAGTCTTCCGAAGATTTGATCGTGCCAATGCACGAAACTTGTTGATATTAGAATCAGAAGTCGCAGAGCTAGAGGCAACACTAGAGGAGTTGGAAAACGAAGGAATCAACACCGCGCTGAAGGCTGCCATTTCTGACTGGGGCCTGCTCAAGTCACATGCAGAAAATCATACTGATCCCAATTTAAAACAGAAAGCAGAGGAAATGGTGGTAGTGAGTGAAGCACTCGAAATAGCATTGGAGAAGTATTGTATGTGCCTTTGTTTGGTCTATTATCATTTCCAAGCAAGCTAACGTATTGGGGCTTCAGATACAGCATTGTCAAGAACAAGTGACATCATGAAGTTATCAATTCCCAGACACGAAGACTTGAAGTTGACGAGAAAAATGTTTCAGCATCACGGGACGAAAAAAATGCTAGATGGAGCTATGAGAAGCCATCTTGATCCTATTCATGAACATGATCTTAGTGTCCTTACATCTGAAGCAGATTTGGATCCACTAACTCGAGTCTTGGAGAAGGGTTTTGGATTTCTAGGTGGAGTATGTAGATTTCCTATATACAACGTCAATATCTGACCCAGGACAGAACAAATCCCCTCTAGTCAGCCGTTCACGTGTCCATTCTGCGGTTTCGATCATCAGTGCACTCTTAGCTGCGATCTTCCTCATCACTCCTATTGTGACTCTCTACTTCGTTTCTGATACGATAGCACGGCTCGGTGCCCTCTGCGGTTTCATAATCATCTTCGCTGCGACCCTGGCCGCCTTTCCACATGCCAAGCGTCATGAGGTTTTTGTGGCAACGGCCGCTTATGCTGCTGTCCTGGTGGTATTCGTAAGCGGAACTTTGGCCTCAAATACTTCAAACCTATATCCGATGGCCAATGCCAACCCCCAGCCTGTAAATGCAGCCGAAACAATTACCCTACGTTTAACTGAGACTGTTGCGGCTATCGCCGCCGCAACTACGACGGCCACTGTTACTTTCGATGTCACCCAAACGATCTACCCTACTGCTTGTGCCACTCCTTCTCCTTGTGCCACTTCCGGCTCTAATAAGGGGCGTGGGGGCTTGAATGGGCTATCCACTTCAGCCAAAGCTGGGATCGGTCTAGCCATAGTTTGTGGCGCCGCTCTGGGGCTGTTCATACTTTGTACCTTATTGGTTTGGACATGTGAGTGTGCTTTTGGAATTGTAGTTGGGTTGCATAAATGGTGGATGTCTCGAAGTAAGCCAACAGAGCTGAGTGAGTAGCAATAGGATACTGCCTGCAGACGCTGGAAGGTCATGTTATTTTATCTAATGTCTTCTTCATGACCAGTATCTTCCAATTAGGTCATCATATGTCACGTAAGGTTTTGTTTTGATCACTTGAATAAAAGATCTTATTTCGAGCATGCCTACCCTTTGTCTTAGGGAGAACGTAAGTTATTTGTTGGCGCTACAAACCGCCGGTAGGTCAATTGGGATGAATACCAACCGGGGCTCATTGCAGACAACCATCCTTTCACATCCTCGAAGTATTGATGCGCATTGGCTTCACCCCCAGTCCATTATTGTTCCGGAAGAACAACACATGCTTATCGGGCCCTTCAGCACCCTCACTCGGCTCTACCCACTGGCACACTCGAATCACCGTCCACATGGACTTCAGGAATCCCCATATTCCACCACCAACATCTGAGCGATAGTGCTCTCCCATCACAGGCCGGATAGCTTTGCTTGCTTTCTCAGCATGGTAGTGCGGAATTGTTGAAGCATAGTGGTGCAACACATGCGTCTCTGCGATGTCATGGAATACCCACTTGCCCAAGAAACCCATGTCGCGATCAATAGAGGCCGCTGCGCCTCGAAGGAAAGTCCAGGACTCGGCGTCGTAGTGAGGTAGTGTGGCGTCGTTATGCTGGAGGTATGTAATCGCGACTATCGTACTGTTAAAACAATATTTTAGATGTATCAATCACAAATTCGACGTACCTAGCCAATGATTCACCCAAAAGTACGGTAGCACATACCATAGTGCCAGATTCGCCCATCCGTATGTCGCTCCCAGCCAAGCCAGTCCTATGAGAGCTACTAGAACACCGGCATCACTAGCCCAAACCAACTTTGCATCTTTGCCATCAAATAATGGACTCTTTGGATCGAAATGATTCACGCCTCCAAAGAAGCCATTTTTCTTCCCCGCCCCGCGCCCTTCGGGGTGTTTCTCATGAGCATCATGCCCTGTGTTGTTCGTCAATAGATACACTATCCAGCCTGCAGCCTGGCGGGCCAAAATATACAAAATAGAATACAGTGGCGCGTCTTCTGCAGCTTCGGCAAGCTCTTCGATTGCCATGTTTCTCTTTTTGGCGAAGACTTCGCGTGTAGGTGGAAGGTGCACCGTGTCTCTCTCCATGTGTGCGGTACCTTTGTGGTGTTTTCCGTGCGAAATCTTCCAGGAGAAGTATGGTACTAATAGCATGGAGTGAAGTATGAACCCAACAGTATCATTTAAACTTTTCCATGGCGAGAAGGCTTGGTGTCCGCATTCGTGCGCTAGAATCCAAACTCCGGTGCCAAACAACCCATTCACGAAGCCGTAGATTGACCAGAGGATACCACGAACAAGCTTTGAAGGAATGTTTTCGGGGGTGATAAGATTATGCGCGATGAGGAATACGATGGCGATTTGAGCGAGGTCGCGAAGAATGTATAAAGAGGCTCGGACAGGGTTACGTTCAAAGCATTCTGGCGGTATAGCCGATCGGATGTCTTGGATCGTGTAGTCTGGGATCTTGAAGGAATTGCCGTTTGTATCAATGAGATTTGAAGTGGTGGGTTTGTTCGAGGACTTGGTTGATCGTTGTTTCAGTGTAGCTTTGGGATGTGGCGAAGATGCCATTGTGTTCGCAAATGAGAGAGAAAGAGATAGACAATTCGCCTGGAAAACAGAGGTATAGATGGGAAGAGAATGCTATCAGAGGTTGAATTCCACGTCGTGTTATAGTTAAGTGTGGTCGGTAAAAGTCCTAATACGGACGTGTAGCCAATGGTAGGGGTGGATCTGAGGGATTTACCGATTATAGAAACATATCTGCAGCTCATCTGAAAAGGAGTTAGAAAGGGCATTTACCACTTTTTTGGCCCTTTTCGTACAAAGTGAACAACATCTTATCAACATCTTTCCCACACCCCGCAAAAAAAACTCCCCACATTTTTGAAGAATAAGCATCAATTGAGGATTGATAGAATATGATTCTGATTTCAATGGCTCGGATTAGCAATAACGGTCCAATGGAAATTGTGTTGCTATTTTTCATCGAACGAATTGAAATCCTAAATAGTATCCGAGGTACCTTTGTCAGGTTTGACGCAATGATTGGTCAAAACAACATTCTGCAAAGTAGTTCACCGCTTATTCTCTGCTGCGGGTAGATCTGCTTACACTAACTTGGGTGAAATATCATTGGCTGTTACTTAGCTCGTTCACAAGTTGCGGCCGTAAAGTGGCAGAAACTTCCTTCGTCTACAGACTTTTGCGGGTACGTGAACTGCTAGACCTTTTACGCTTTGTTAAGAAACTACTTGGAGATGGTAGGTTATTGAACATTATTTTTTTTAATGTTAGGATACTATAATATCCTCAAGTGAGCAAACGGTCTTTTTACAACCAAAAACTTATAAACAGGGGACGAATTACACGCATGAAAATTCAACAATATGTAATAAATTATTCCCTTAACTCCTTCACGAAAAGTTAGTTGTTGTCAAAATTTCGAGATTCCTCTCTATATCAACAACATAGTCCACTGAATACGCCAGAGTTCAAAAAACCAAGAAGCTTAGCAATATTAGATGAGTATCAAATTCATGGCTTGGCTCTATTTTTCACGTCCTAGCCCTCCACTTCATGACTCTTTAGCCCACTGCTTTCCACTCCACAACCCGCCCGTCGTCCACAACCAATAGTCTCTCCCCTTAATCAACCACACCAACCAGCTTGGCAACTGCCAGCCCATGGCAGCACCAACTCCGCTACTCCTTCCAACAGGCACTAACTGCATTTCGCGAGTATCTTCTTTGAATTCACGATCTCCATGAACCTCGCTCGCTGAGGTTCCAGCATCAAGCAAAAAATCACGCTTGATGTTTGCGCCTAGGACGGGAATTGCAGCGAGGATGTTGTGGACAGCAGGCCTCGCATACGAAGATGCATCGCCGAGGGCATATATGCGTGGACCAGCTTTGTCAACGCGCAAGGTAGACTTATTGGTGTCGATACGACCATCCATTGTTAGAAGCTCTTTGTTGACGAAGGATGTATTTGGTGAAACTCCTGTTGCGGGAATGTAAAGATCTGCTTCTAGTATTTCCCCGTTCTCCAAAGTCAATGTCGTCTTGGTTGCGATGCTTCCAGCTGTGGTTTCTGCACCAGGCAATTGTACATTTTTGATACGTGTACCTGTAATGACTGTTACGCCTACTTTGGCAAGATAACTCTCGGCTTGCTTCGCGATTGATGGTCGGAGCGCAGGCAAAATCCTGGAAGCTGTCACGAGAGTGATGGCCACCTTTGGATTCTCCAATTTAGATTTCAGCATCCCAGCACGACCATTGAGATACTCGCCGAGCTCCCCAGCTGTCTCGACTCCAGCTGGACCTCCACCAGCAATAATAATACTCTTCGCAGTTGGCAGGGCTTCTCGAAATGCATCCCATGACTTCACTAGTCCGTCTTCGTCCGTGTTTAGTCCGAGTAGTGGGGATGGAGTAGAGGCACCCGTTGCAACCATAAGAGCGTAGAAACCGATTTTCTCAGCCATCCCAGACTTCATCGCGATAGATACAATTCGGTTGTCATGGTCAAGATTTGTTGCGGAGCCAGAAATGAAGGTGAAATTTTCGGGTAAGCATTGTTCAAATTGTTGCTGGATGTCGACAAAGAGCTTTGCCTGTGGAAACATGTCTTCTGAAATGAGTGCACGAGGACATGCTGGTCGGCACAGGGCTTTCGATGAGGCGCTGACAAGAATGACTTGATAAGATTCTTTTTCTGGGAGACTAGGAATGACATGCTTGAGGATGTAATGGGCTGCAGAAATGCCTGCGTATGAGCCCCCTAGGATGACGATCTTCTTCTGTGATTCCATTCTCAGTGGCATTTTGTTTCTATATTGATATCGAGTGGGTATTAATTAAAGAGAAAATAATATAGAGATAAAAACAAATGATTAAATTCAATAAAAATCTCCACAGTCACAAGAAACCAGCTACCTTTATATCAGTTTCGGAATTGCGATGCGGAGATGCGGCGTTGATCGGTCAATAGCATGATCTCCGGATTTCATCCAATGAAGTTACCTTGCGACGCCACAAATATCGTACATCAATATCCAGCTAGTAACCATGAAAATTAGGAAAATTAGGCCTAGATTAATGGTGAATGTGGGCTGATTGTGTTTGAACTTGAGAGGATATCTCAATTGATTATATTTGAGATGTTTGTGTGTAGGTAAGGTTATTACTACTTCAGAATTACACCATCTGAGTATACTTATGAAACGTTCACCTCTAACCCAAAGTCACGGAATATTGGAACAATGATGCACCATGTTTAAATTGATTTACCGAAAGAGTCCAATCAAAGAGATTTTGAAATTCAGCTCAGAGAATTGAAGGCCTTGAAGTGTCTGTGTTGTTGACACTGAAAGTACCTCTCAATATCACCCGCTCAGTTCCTCTCATAACACCGGGGGATAATAAAGACAGTTTAAAAA
>JAAZQE010000855.1:0-12663 GCA_013620735.1 Clavariopsis aquatica
TACACACACACATATATATATATATACGATTCTCATTGGATAAAATTACAATCTCTAATTCACTCATCTATATGCCTATAATGGCTGGAATCAGACGGAACAGATGAATCAGCCGTAAAATCCCATGTGACATGTTTGATCAAGACGGAAAGAAGAAAAAAAATGAAATGAAATGACAATGAATGTCTATATGTCTATATTTGGTTGGATTTTTATATTTTCGACAAAAGCAGACGACTTTCCTTTTTTGCCAGTCTTCCTTGAGTAGTAGGCAGACAGAGCCCTAAACCCATCTCCTATCTCCTCAATTGCCATTCCATTACTTCTCAACATCCAAATTTCAATCCATACTATCTATCTACCATTTATTTCAGCAATTTACTCAACTCATCCTCCTGCGCGCACCACTCACTCCCCAGTAATAAAAAATTATCTATAAAAGTTTAAGTTTTTTTTTTTAAAAAAAACCCCCCCCCCCACTTTTCAACTTCCTTAGAAACGATAACCATACTTTGTCTGAACCATGGTCGAGCAAGTCGTCAATGTCGTGGTCATGATGTACTTGGTGACCGTGTTGGTGGTAGTAATGGTGTTCTGGGTCACTGTGGTGGTACCACCCTTGACTGTTGTAGTAGTGGTGCCAGAGGCCTTTGGCGTGACCGTGCTATCCGTAATTAGTATAGCAATTTTTGCCAAATTATAGTGAAACGCTTACGTCGTCTGCGTGACCGTCTGCATCATGGTCTTCGTAGACTTTACATTTGGCGGTGGGGGGCCATAAGTGTAGTCTGGGCCACTGTACGTCCTCGCAGCAACAGCCGTCCTCTTACCGAACAATGCGACAGGAGAAGGGTTCCGGACAAGGCGCTTCCGGTGCAGCTTAATCCTAGGCATCGAGCTCGCAGTGCTAGAGGCAGGAGTGCAGCTGGAAATCTGACGGGCACCCCAAACATTGTTGTTGTAGTTTGGATCGTTGGCTGCACTCTTCAAGTAACAAGCACCAGGTGTGCCGGGTACCCAAGAGACATCGACACAAGAACGAGTCGCATCGCAGATATTAATGCAGTCGTCGATATTGTAGGTGCTACGTGGATTACCGTTCACTATCATCATGTTAGATTGGTGTTGAGGTTGCCTGTACCGGTAAGGGGGGGGGGGGGAACAGGAAAAAAATCAGACAAAAGAAAACTCACAATCGCTGTCATAGCGGTCAAAGCCGCACTCAATAATGTAAGACGACCCACACGAGCCCATAAAGGTAGTCGAGTTGGCCGACGGGCATTGGACGCCCGAGCTGGTCGGTGCGGGTGCCTTGGAAGATTGGGTGGGAATCATTGTAGTCTGAGTCGTGGTTGAATCATAAGTCCCAACAAGGATAGCACCAGAAACATTGTCGTTGTACTCTGTCGGGTTGATCGTGCCCTTGAGGTAGCAGGCAGTTCCAGAGTAGGAAACGTCCAGGCAAGCCGGCGTAGTTGCGCATGCATCCATGCATCCTGCAAAATCGACATTATATATGGGGCTACCCGATGACAAGTCCCCACCCTAGAGTATTAAACTTAGCCAAGGCCATTAAGAAGCGCATTTTTGTTCCATCTACTCACCGAATGATCAATGCCACACTGTATCTTGAAGACCTTGTTGTTGCTGTAGTACATCTGTCCGTCGGATGCAGAACAAGTCGGTTTGGCCGAGGTTGGCTGCGAAACTGTAGAAGTAGAGGTAGAGGTAGAGGTAGAGGTAGAGGTGGTGGATGGTGCGCTCCATGGGAAGAGCCTAGCGCCCCAGACATTACCATTTCGGTTTGGATAACCTTGGGCGTTTTTCAAATAACAAGGTCCGTTGGGAATGTATGATACATCTACACATCCGTTTGTTATGGAGCACGTATTCACACAGTCTTCATAACTGGTAGCCGAAACCGGTCCAAGGTCACTGTCGTTTCGATCAACATAGCATTCAACCGCCCAGGTTTCCCCATTGGGAGTAGTAATGATGGCACCATCACTGCCGGGGCAATTGATTGCAGTTGAAGACGGAGTAGAGGCTGGAGTACTTGAAGTTGTCGGCATCTGAGCATAGGTTGACGTGGTAATTGTAGAAGATGACCGGGCAGGAGGAGTGTATGCTGGAGTGCTGCTGGAGCTTGGTGCTGGATTGCTTGTGCTCGACTTTGGTGGTGGTGGCGGCTGTGGTGTATTGCTAGATGTAGAAGTGCTCGATTTTGGCGGCGGTGGTGCGGGAGGAGTAGATGATGAGCTTTGGGTAGGTGGCGCTTCAGAGCTCTTTGGAGGCATTGGAGTGCTCGACGATGCTGGGGGACAGTAGTTCTGGTATGTCGTACTAGTCTGACTGCTCGTCAAGTCTGTGCCGACAGTCTGAGTCTTAGAAACCGTCGTATCGTAGTTCTTAACTCACGAGTTCAAGGTTAGTGCAGTTCTTGGACAGGTAGAAAGCATAAATGGATGGGCGATACATTCGTGTTTTAATGCAAAGTGTCAACACAATCAACAAGTTTCGGTTCGATTTTCAAACAAGGAGTACAACCGGACACACAGACAAGCTCACTTACCGTGTTCGTTGCAGTGAACGCATATGGAACTGAGCCCGTTACCGTAGCCGTGGCCGTTTTCGTGATGGTGGTTGAAATCGTATCTGTGAGCGGAGTAGGAGAGGTCCCGACAATGAAGGTGGTTGTTGCTGGTGGGTCACACTCCTGACCGACACTGATATAGCTCAGAGTATGGGTTCCATCTGGAATAGCCGTATTGGGGATGTTGGAACAAATAATGGACGATTTCGAGTTCCCGAGGCTGAAACTGCAGGTAGCAGTATACCCTGGGGTCTTGAGGACCGGAACAAAACTCTTTCCATTCTGGTAGGGGCAAGTTTTGGTCCCCGACATAAAAGTGACGGGAAATCCGAAGTAATTGGGGCTACCATCTTTGAAGGCAAATGTGGGCTTCGCACCCTGATAGATGCTGGTAAGCTCTGGGGCAACAAGAGTACAAGACATATTGGCTATAATTCCTGCTGCTGCTCCTCGGTAGTGGAACAAAAGAACTCATGGTGTGTAGTGAGAAAGTCGAAGATATAAGTACACGGCCAGAGAAAATTTTGATTTCACTCCGTTCTTTGACTTTGCAATGAACCAAGGATAATAGAGAACCCCTCCAAACGCTGCAGGATATCATAGTGACGGTGGCAAGCAAATTGAAGAAATCAGGATTTAGTTGATTACATCTACTACAAGTAGAAAGTTTGGAACGATTATTTGTCTGAAACAAAGTTCACATGTGGGACTTGATGGTAGTTTTCAGAATATAATAAAAGGATGCAGACCGATCTTTGTGCTAGCATTTTTCTATCATGGGTTAATTAGTCAAGATTTGGTATGTTAAGTATTTTCTTGTCTTCTCTCCAGGAGACTTCCCAGTCCACCTCCAGTCCACCCACAAGTAATTAAGAGTTTTATTAGTAGATATTTCGCGGATAGCGGATGTGGAGAAGGGAAAAAAAAAGTGGAGTCAGAATGTTGAAAATAATGCACATGCACCTCCAATTTTAGGGAGAAAACGGGATATGTAGTGGTACCAACTTGTGCCGTGGATGCACAGTATTGATGTAGACTTTGATTGCGGATATGGTAGTCCATTGATTTGCGGAGAGACAGAGAGAGAAAGAGAGAGAGGTACGTCATTGAACTAGGTATATTGTGGAGACACTCAACAAAATGAGAGTGGCCGAGTGCTACATTGTGAGAAAGGAATGAAGAATAAATCCTTTGCATCCGTCACGAAGCGAGGATCGGGAGGGTATTGTTCTAGACCATATAATGAGCACAAAATTGGCACTGCTCCCATAGAAGAGCAACACCATGGCCTTCGGTGGGTGAGTCGGAAACATGCTAGAAATGTCCTGACTTGGGGTACCAGTAGGCTGCTATATATATGATCGCGAGCTTCCATGCTCCATAGCAGTACACGATTGGATTGGATTCGATTCCGTAAAGACTGGTGACACGACAAATTCATGAAAGAAATTCAGGGCTTTCATCTTCATTAAATGTACGATGAAGACGTCGTCGGTTCGTGGGAGTGAAGGGGAGGAACAATGACACGTGACAATGAAGAATGAAATCGAAGTTCCTTATCGATAAACGAGCTTACTTTGGCCAAATGACCCCACCATGTCCCATCCGTACAGGACCACTGAGGACTATTCTGAATAACTTATATACACAACAAACCTTGCACTATCCAATACCTCATACAATAAACTATTCAGAGCGTGTAATGCTCTCGCGACAAAGAACAACGCCACCACACAACCCAAATACGTGACCAGTGCTACAACCCCAAGCCCCTACCAGATCCCCCCCCACCCACAATGCGCCTCCTCAAGTCGCAAATTGACAAGAAGAATGGCTCGGGATTCGCGACTTTCCTTCCAGAGGAGCCCGAGGATATGGTATATCCATCTCCTTCCACATATATGTCTTTCTTTTTTTTTTCCCCCCCAGATATCGCTCACTAACATCACAGTGGCACGCCTACAACTTGATCCAACCTACCGACCTCGTCCGCGCCAAAGCTCTCCGCCGCGTAAACAAGATCGGAGACTCGGGCTCCGTCACATCTGTGCGCCTCAAAATAGAACTCACCATTAGCGTCACATCTACAGACTTCGATGTCGGGTCGGGGCAATTACACGTTGCGGGCCGCGTGGCTGTAGAGAATGAGCATGTGAAACTCGGGGGACATCACACTTTAGATCTCGAGTTAAATAGAAGCTTTACTTTGGAGAAGGCAGATGGTTGGGATAGTGTAGCATTGGAGATGTTGAGAGAGGCGTGCGATACAGAAAGGAAAGCCGAGCTCTGGGCCATTGTTATGGGAGAAGGGATTGCGAATATTTGCTTGATCACAGAGCATCAGACCATCCTCCGACAGCGCGTTGAAGTCCCAGTGCCGCGAAAACGAAGAGGCGGTCTCGATGGTCATGACAAGGGCATGGAGAAGTTCTTCTGGACGACCCTCAGCACATTACTACGACACCTTGATCTTACTAATACGGCATCGTCAACATCCCAACCAGAGAAAACCGTCCCTCTCCTCCTCGCAAGTCCGGGTTTCGTAGCCCAAGCATTCCTTGTATATGTCAAGGCAGAAGCTACACGCACAACAAATAAACCTCTCCTTGCACTCCTCCCCTCAATTCTCGTTGCTCACTCCTCATCCCCGCATGTTCACAGCCTAGCAGAGGTTCTTGCCTCCCCGACCATAACCACAAAACTCTCCGACACAAAGTACGCTCGTGAGACTGCGCTCATGGACAAGTTCAACATGTACATCCGACTTGATGACGGACGAGCATGGTATGGGCCGCGGGAGGTTGAACGGGCGGTCGAAAAGGGCGCCGTAGGAAGAGGAGGTGGTGTACTGCTAATCTCAAATGCGCTGTTCCGCGCAAAGAATGTTACAGAGCGGAAACGTTGGGTTGGGCTTGTGGATCGTGTGAGGGAGGTCGAAGGCGGCGAGGTTAGGGTATTAAGTAGTCTACATGAGAGCGGGCAGAGATTAGAGGCATTGGGAAATGTGGCGGCCATCTTGACGTTTCCATTGGAAGATCTAGATGAAGATGACGACGAAGAAGCTGCAGCGGAGCCAATGATGGAAGAAGATGACATGGTGATATGAGAGCAGGAATTGAACAAAGCATATAGTGTTCACCTGGCACTTATATATCCAAAGAACTTCATTTCATGTTCATGAATATACCTCGCTAGATAGACGGGCGGGGTATCCAGAGCCAAAACCAAAAGTGTCCACACCAAACGGACAAATCTTATACGGAAATGAGGGATGTACCAAACTCCATGTCATCGTCATCGTCACCATCATTAGCAAAAAAAGAGATAGCATCCTGAGTAGATAACCCAAAATCACTGAATGAACCGACCGATTGTTCACTCGAGATAGTTTTGGGTGCTATGCTCGGCTTGGTGGGCGTAGGTCGCTCTGGCGGACGTACAACAGACAGAGATGGAGTATACTGTGCTCGCTGTTGAGCAGTTTGCACGAAAGATCGTAGCGGGTGGGTTTTTGAAGGACTTGGCGGCGCTGAAGATAGCGTACTGGAACGCCCTAGGATCTTCCTGAGCGGATTTGAACTCGCACGAACTTTGAAACGCCGTTCATGAGGTTTGTTAAGCTGTGTGGAAAGGATTTGTGGTTTGATCTTAGGTGGTTCGGGTTTGGATTGAAGTGCATGTTCTAAGTCGTCTAGATCGAAGTCGTCTAGATCGAAGTCAAAGTCCTGCGTGGAAAGTGGGACAAAAGAATTAGCAAACAGTGCTAGTTTGGGCTGAGGAATTGGGTTTGGGTCATCAGAAGATAGTTCCCGCGCAATCTGGGTCCCACTGTCTAGGAAGTCGTCCCACCCCTCAAGTGCTAGGTTGGGAAGAACTTCCACTTCATGAGTAGGTGACTTCGTTGTCTTCGATGCTGGTAACCCGGGAAGCTTGAAGGTAGGATTCAAGTTCGAGGAGGGTATGCTTTTCGGTATAGGTATCACCGATCTTTTCAAGGTAGTCAGTAGTTTGGAGGATTCGCGTGAGATTCTAGGTGCTTTGAACGTAGAACCCGAGGGGTCTCGGGGTTCAGTCAGCGGCAAGGGCCGATGTTTCGTGGAGACTCGAATTGGGAATTGCATCCTCGTGAAGGAGAATTGTTCTTGGTTCCTGTACTTTGCTGGGAATGCAACGCGTGTGAGAAGCGTTCTGGTTCTTTTCAGTTGACCATCAAGTACGAGGCATTCCAGCCACTCCAACTCTATTCGAAGGACTTCAAGGTGACTGCTTTTTGAGAGCTGGCTGCTATTATTGAGGTCGCGGAGCAGGGACACGACGCATCCTACTTTCAGCCGAAGTCTGTGAGGCGGGAGTCCAGCGGGATTCAGCTTGTGCAGTAGCGATGAAGAAGGATTCCACCTTGAAACGTCTGTTGATTTATCTTGGGAAAGCAGCTCGATTAATGGCTCCGGTAATTGATTCAAATTTTCTTCGATCACTTTATTGATGGGTCCATGCAGACGCAGAAAATCGGGATTGTCTTTTGTGAAAATGATTTTTTTGTCTTCGATACTTGGAGCAGGGTGTTCGGGAGGCGGCCCTGGTATTTTTTCCACGGCGTCTGGCATGAGGAGATCATGTGCTTCAAGCAAGGAATTATCATCCAGGTCATCGTCAATCCAATCATCTCCATTTGGCAAGTCTGTCGCATCCAACACGGATAAATCTGCCATCTCATCCTCTCCATCACTATCATCCCAAGGTTCCTTCTCAGTGTCCTTCTCAACACCCTCTGCGATAGATTCCAACATCTTCGCAATATTCCTCTCCTCTGTCTCTCTTCTCTCCTTGTCCTCGGCCTCCTTTTTCTTCAACCCCAAAAAGGCTTCCATCCCACTCTTTAGCTTCGCCTGTGTGTGACTATATCCAACCATCTGCGTCGCCAAACCCACACCCAGCTGCTTCCTCGCATCTTTCTCTTTCTTCTCCCGCTCTTCGCGCTTCTTTTTCGCGCTCCGCCTTCTTTCCTCTTGGTCACGAAATCGCGCAGCGCGTGTGTCTAGTTCGGCGAGGCGTTCGAGTTGGCGTTGCTGTCGCTCAGGAATTCGTGTCCCGTTCTTTTTGTACTCTTTCTGGGCTTCTTTTGAGGTTTGCGCTATTCGGATTGGACGGGTTGTCATGGTGGGCACATCGTGTTGTGATAGAACTAACTGGGATGTGCCGTGGTGATTTGGTGGGAGTCCAGTACGTAAGCATATTGGCCTGTGCGTCTGACGCGCATTCCCGTGACCTGGAAAGTTTCTCCATTTTCACTACTCACTGGGTACGGGCAGAAGTTGGTCAGCTTTATCTTACCGCGGCATGTTTCTAATATCTCAGCGAAAGTCGTTCGGTAAGTGGCCAGATCTGAACTCCGATATCCCGCCATTTTGAGGGCAACCCCCAACACCACGAAATCCCGACGTGTATCTTGTTATCGGAATGATATGTTAAAGAGTTTGCAGGCGAGAGTAGGTGCGCAAATCATTGGGAAGACTTGTTCTGGCTGATATAGGAGGGAAATGGAGCCTTTCATGCCTTCAGGCTCTAGTCAGAGCACTAACATGGCTAACTATCAGCGAAAATGGGTCACTAGCCCTCCAGACATGAGGTTCCTCACAAGTCACAGGTCACAAAAGCAGAGTGACAATTCCTCAAAAGGCGAGCAGCCCTTCGCATGACTCGAACCCTACCCCCTCCGGAATTGGTCCGCTCCGACTATCCGCGGTTAACGACACCCAGCTGGTTCTCTGTCCAAGCTCCCAAGCTCCACCCCGCCCTGGGGTCTCGGAACGAGCTAGGCACACGCGGAGTCTCCGCATGTCTAACGAAAGCTAAGGAGCTTGGGCGTCGCCTCGAAGCTCTCTGAAAAGATGAGGTCGGAAGCTTGAAGCAGCCCTTTCCCTTGCGTCTAGGAAATTGATCTGCCAGACTTCATCACCTCCCCAACGAATTCGAGATTTTTGATTGAAAGAATCATGGCATTTGCTCTCAAGGGTGTTGCGTATATCACTGGTGCCGGGTCTGGTGAGTATTGATGTCATAATTTTTTTTGTTAAGCTTCAATTCATGAGGAGACCTAACATCTCGCAGGCATCGGTCAATTCGCAGCATACTCGCTCGCAAAGCAAGGTGTTCGCCAGTTTGCTCTTCTTGATCGAAATCCCTGCACGGCGACCATCGCAGAGCTCAAGAAGAGGTACCCAGACGTATCAATCAAGGAAATTGAGCTCGACGTCTCAAACGAGGATGCAATCAATGACAGCGTCGAACAGACAGTCAAGGAATTTGGGCGGATTGACTACGCCTTGAACAACGCTGGCATTGGAGGCTCGTTGAACACGACCGACAAAATTGAACTTAGCGATTTCCAACGTGTGTTGGCTGTCAATACTACAGGAGTCTGGCTATGCCAGAGAGCACAAATCAGACAAATGCTGAAGCAGGACAAGTTGTCGAATTCTGAGCGCTCGTATCGTGGCTCCATTGTCAACACAGCATCGATGTATGGAATAGTTGGGCCCTCATTAAATGTCCCCTCGACCGCGTATGCCACAAGCAAGCACGCTGTAGTTGGTTTGACGAGAGCGGATGCAATTGCTTTCGCACCAAAGGGTATCAAGATCAACGCTCTCTGTCCCGGATATGTCGCCACACCTCTGGTCATGAGCAGCATGAACGTTGGTAGTGTTATGGATGATGAGAGGGTGAAGGTGCCCGTCCAGCGTTTGGCGAATATGGAGGAGATCGGAGACTGTGTGGCGTTCTTGCATTCAGAAGCAAGTAGTTACATGATAGGTGCTGCGTTGATTGCAGATGGAGGTTTCACAATTCAGTAAAGATCATCAATGGTGCATATCGCACTTGAAAAATACCTATGTTATTGCCATGGTGAAAATAATACCAGACATGTTGAAGGGAATTGCAGTGATAGGACCGGGATCATAGCCGGGCTTGGAAGATGTAGCTTACGTATTTGACGCCTCGATTTGCAATGCGTAGTGTCCTTGGAAGTTCTGTGGCTAGAATTTGGGCTTGTTAACATCAAAGCTAGGAGCAATGCTGTGTAGGAGCATCGGCTCGGATATGCTTTACCACGGGCCGAATGAATGTGTAGCATGGCTTCCTAGCTGCCCCGCTTGCGAGTCGTGTCCTTCCTTTCCCCGGATGCCGTGACAAGTCCCCAGATTCCACAATATGACTCGCAAGAAATGGGCTTGCAGCACCGACATGACTCTTGCTGTTCGAGAAAAGCGGATGGATATAAAGCTCCTGGCAAGTGTCTGAAGGTGGCTGCATTCGATTTCCTCTCCCCTCTCGCCCTCCACTGCTTTTTCTCCTTTCAGATACCCACTGTAAATCTGCTATTTTCTACATCCGTTATACACAATGGCAGACTTCATCGTGCCGTCAAACATTCGACCAGAGACAGATGCACAGCATCGAGTACGGGGTCCCATCCACGCTCCTCGACATGTCCGCATCATCTGCATTGGGGCAGGTGCGTCAGGTCTATTGATGGCGTACAAACTGCAGAGACACTTCTCCAACTTCAGCCTCGTTGTGTACGAAAAAAACACAGACGTGTCAGGGACGTGGTTCGAAAACCGATATCCGGGGTATGTTCATGCTCGGCAATCGTCTAGCGGAAACAAGGCTAATCCATTTATGTCGTAGGTGCGCATGCGATGTGCCAAGCCATAACTACACATGGAGCTTTGAGCCCAAACTCGACTGGTCGGCCGTGTACGCGGGCTCCAAGGAGATCTTCCAGTACTTCAACGATTTTGCGCGCAAATACCAGTTGCACAAATATGTCAAGACGCAGCATCAGGTCTCCGGTGCTTATTGGAACAAAGAGAAGGGCGGCTACGATGTGCACATCAAGGACCTTGTTGGCAACACCACCATCTCGGACCATTGCGACATCCTCGTCAACGCATCAGGCATCCTGAACAACTGGCAGTGGCCTGCCATTCCGGGCATTGAAAAATACAAGGGTGTGCTACTACACACGGCGAACTGGGATGATAAGATCGATTTGTCGGGCCGTCATGTTGGTCTGATCGGTAATGGGTAAGAGCCGCCCTGTTGTCAGACTTACAAACATTATCCTGACTTCCTCACAGCTCTTCCGGAATCCAGGTTCTGCCCACCATCCAGCCACACGTAAGCAAAGTTACCACCTTCATCCGCGAGCCTACCTGGGTGTCACCCGTCCAGGGCCTTGAACAGCACGTTTTCTCAGACCAGGAGCGTCTCGACTTCGCGACTAAGCCCAATACACTCGTCGAGTACCGCAAGAATGTGGAGCGCGGACTAAACGGCCAGTTTGGCATCTTCTTGAAGGGCACAAGCACTAATAACGATACGGAGGCATACTTCCGCCAGCAGATGTCCGAGAAGTTGTCCAACCCATACCTAGAGGAGCGTTTGATTCCCAACTGGCACGTTGGCTGCCGTCGTTTGACGCCTGGTGTTGGTTATCTTGAATCGCTTGGAAAACCAAATGTCGAGGTGGTCTATGGTGAAATCAACGCCATCACCGACAAGGGCTGCCTTTGCGATAATGGCAAGGAATACCCCGTCGATGTCCTTATCTGCGCAACCGGCTTCAACACCTCGTTCAAACCTCGCTTTCCTGTTGTAGGCCCTGACGGCACCAATCTCCAAGACGCCTGGAAAGACGAGGCAAAGTCCTACCTCGGCATCGGCGCCGCCGAAATCCCCAATTACCTTATCTTCCTTGGACCCAACTCCCCGATTGGCAACGGACCTGTATTATCAGCCATCGAGCAACAGGCCGATTATATGCTTAAGATGATCGATCGCTTTCAAACGCACAACATCTCCACCTTTGCTCCCAAGGCTGAAGCTGTAGCCGACTTTATCGCACACAAGGATCAATTCATGGAGAAAACTGTATGGCACGACCCTTGTCGCTCATGGTATAAGGGCCGACCCGACGGCCCTGTCACTGCATTATGGCCCGGATCTACCCTGCACTACATCGAAGCGATGATGGAGGTCCGTTTCGACGACTGGGAGATCAAGTACAATGGCAACAGATTTGCATGGTTGGGTAATGGGTACTCACAGACAGAGCTGGATCCCACTGCCGATTGGGCATTTTACATTCGTGATAAGGATGATGATGAGCCTCTTTCGAGGGGCCGCAAATTGCAACTTATTAACAAGAGTGGCACTGTACAAGAAACTGCTGCTGTCAGCTTTACCGGAGCAAATGTGGATGCGCCTAAACTTTGAACAATGAGGGATGGGGGCAAGTACCGGAGGTTGGGGGAAGTGTATCTAATATGGTGTTCCAAACGGTTTGGACGGCTTGTTTCGTTTTCGGAGACGAAAATGAGCACACTAACGTAAATTTTCCACGTATGGCGGCGTATCTTCAATTGTCACAAATTTATTGTAGCATTTCTATTTGTTCGAATATGAACCTGTACAACCTTCCATCGCATACTTTACCCCTGGTATCTTAGCGCAGCTCATGGACTTATAGGTCATTACTCGTCCCAGCAGAACCTAGCGCCACAGTTTTTGACCTCTTAACTACTTTCGTCTATTTGCATCACTGCAAATGTTGGCGAATAGCCGCCTACCGTGGATGTACCAACAACCTAAACGCCATACAAATCCCAATGGCCAAATCTGTGAACTTGTCTAATAACTAAAAGTGCAATCTTTCTCTCCCAAAATTTCCACCGTTGCCTAAAATTATGACTACAATGGCACAGTACATGATCCAAAGTGCTGATCTCGGACAATCTTCAGCTTGACTGTGCACTTGCCGAACATGTCTCCACGCGACCACGGCAGCGGAGATAAAATAGGCTTTCGAAATCAGCGACTGTCTTCGTAACTATTACGAACTATGTCTTGACATATGATGTGAGTTGCAAAGGTTTGTGGGCTAATTAGAGGAGTGGGCAAAGACCTTCCGTAAAGATGGAAAAGTGGCGCAGGGAGGGGAGCCGACGCCATGCATGACATTTGCGGCTGCATTGCCTTCTCCTACTTGATCGGTCGGAGAT
>JAAZQE010000856.1:0-12656 GCA_013620735.1 Clavariopsis aquatica
TCCCCACCCTGCAGATCACCGGGCTTCAGCACGCTCGACATCATGGCTCGACCGCAGCGCTGGGACAAAAGGGCTGTCATAGAATTGGTCTATCTCTGGCCGGCGGTGCGGTTCAGGCACCTCGCCCCCCGAAGGGTGCGCGGGATGATAACTACCTGCACCCCGGATCCGTCCCACTCTCAAAGGGGAATGCGCTGGGCGCCTTGGTCCCCCGGTGCGTGCCATCGTTGATGCGGTTGACGCCATACTGCGGCCGCCCTCTACGATGCAAACTTGGCGAGCAGCCGATCCTCGACGCCTTCCAAGACCCAGCGGTACTCAAGAACCTCTAGATTCTCCGCTTCATTGAGGAACAGCTTGTCAGGGTCCTGCTCTGGTCCCATCAGTCCTGCCCCGGGATTGGCCGCCATCTGTTGCGTCGACTGGGTTGCCGCTGGTCGCCGACGTGGTCAGCTCTGTCGACCCTGAAACTGCACGGTAAATTGTTGCGCGCGGGGGTGACTCACAATTGTTGCTTCCCAGGATGAAGTTGTACACGGGCTGAAGCCCAAACAAGGTCAGGAAATACCATGACAGACTCGACACCCACCGCACGTCCAGATCCCGCGTTCCCACCCCAGATTGAAGCATCGACTTGAATTGTGGCGTCAACGGGAACGGAAGTTTCACTGAAGATCAACATATTAACAACCACTTTCTTGCTCGGCAATGCCCGTGTGGAATACGAGCGCTAAAGTCCACCAATACTCCTGCTGGCAAACAATACATCGAACAGGGTTGGCCAGGTCCAGACAATAGAACAATGGCCCAAGGGATCGTGACATCTGGCCATGCTTGTCGAGCGCCAATATGCCGTGTGTTGTCTAAAAAAAGGAGCGCTGGGAACTCACTTATTACGAAGCCCGAGAAGAAGGCGTTGATCCATCCCATGATCAGCGTCTGGGGCACCATCATGGCCATATTCCCCTTCATCATGCCCATCATGCCCTCCATCGCGGCCGGATCACTCATGGGATTGGGTCTAGGCTTGCCCCTCGACTCCGGGTCTGCCAAAAACTTCCCTTCTTGATACGCCGAGACCATGAAGGCTTTCCTGGTTTGGAACGATGCGGGAGGCAAGACACGCGCGTTGGTGCGCAGATTGATGCCGCGTACGAGAGCGCGCTGCTGTCGGATTTGCGGGAGCGTCTGCTTCTTCGGTGTGGTTTGGAGGAGGATCATGGCATAGTGGCGGAGGATGCCTGTCAGGATCTGGGTAGGGGCCGTCAGCAATGGGTGTCGGGGGGGATCATGAGGTAGTAGATCGTACCATGACCACGGTGATGGGAAGCAGAATCCACCAACTGTACAATTATCAGCACGCGCATTCCATCTCGCACCAAGTGGCTACTGACAACAGCGCGGGATCCCGATGGATCGTCTGCACTATGGGCTGAGCCATTTCTGTGGGACCAGGCGGGTGACTGATCTGAGGGGGCAACGGAGACGTGTGTGTGTGAGAAAGAGAGAGAGGTTGGTGTTGTGCGGTGAGGCGCGAGGTTAGACGATGATGGAAGCTCCGGATTTCTGACGGACAGGGGTGCGACGTGCCTTCCTTGTGAACACCTTTCCCCTAAACATCACCATCGCGGGCTTCGTAGCTCACCATCCCCCAATCTCCTCATATTCCTTCACCAACGCCAGCTGCTTCCCTTTGCCACGGTGCATCATGTCTGCCACCACTAAAATCGCTGTGCATTCCCTCTCCGGTATGTGCGCTAAGAGCCAAGGCTCTGCCTCGAGCATATGTACTAAGATACCGCTACAGACCTCAAGAACACCACCGACGATGCACTCCCCAACTACTTCCACTCTCTCAAGTTCAAACAGCTGCACACTCAAACCGATATCCGGTTAGTGCTTGGTTACACCGCCGTAGCTATTGCAGGCGCACTGTTCTGCTTTGACTGGAAATTTGGCTGGGAGGCGTCAAAGCCATATACCGCACCCGCCGTGGCTGCGTACCTAGTTTTCAACTCTGCATTCTCGTATTGGTTATGGTTTGTGGAAAACGGTGTTGTGTATGAGGGCGAAGGCAAGACGGGCAAGGTTAGTCAATCCAACGAACCACATGCACCGCACAACGCATGCCCAAGACACATAGCATATGGCTAACACTCGGCCAGATACGCATCTCCACCTCCGCCAAGAAGCACATCCCCATCTACGAAGTTGATGTAACCTACACCCGTGCTCCCTACAATTCAAATCCATCCCAAACCATCCACATCCGCACACCTTTTACCCGGTGGTTCACCGCAGACGGTTACTTTGTGGCCAAACCCTTCCAGCAATGGCTCGCATCCGAGATCCCTGTTGTCGGCGCTGCAGACCCGAATAATGTGGTTGAAGAGATTGGCAGAGGCAGTGGCACTACCCCGGAGAGTATTGTCAATGCAAACACCAGCGCTATCGAGGTTTTGGAGCAGCTAAAAGCACAATCCGGGGGAGGAAAGGCGACTGGCGGCACTGGAAGGAGAAGGAAGGCCTAAGTGTTTGGATTTGAAAGAGAAGCGAATGAGATGAGCTTCGAGGTAGCTTGCGAAGCATCAGCATACGGAACTAAATAGCACGTGCTCTGGGTACAATCTAACCAAACTGGCGTTGTTGGGGAGAGAAAGACGTCTATATCATCTGTGTAAATCGGTAGATAGAGGACACGGTCAGGCAACGGTAAGACAAATGAACTAGCATAGGGTAGCGAGAAAGAAAAAGAAAAAGGGTTCAAATAGTACCTTCAAAAGCATGATACATATATTTCTCAAAGTACATCATTGATTCAATTTTCAATTTGGGGTATTCCGCATTCGTATGCACTCCCGACCTAGATATCTAAGATTCAAAAACAAGAAATAGTCATTCCCACTCGTAAAACGCCGCGGAAATGCTACGACGACAATGATGAAATAGAAGTGCCAAAGCCGGTGCCAAAAGACGCAAATGCTACTATCAGCGAAATGCAAATGCAATGCCGTTTGTTGAACTTGACGTGATCTCATCCAACTTGCTTAAAATCCAATTTCGTATTCTGCTGGAGACTAATTGTCGTGCTCCAACAGCGGCAGAACCTCTATTTCTCTCATGACAATGCGCTCGAATTCCTCTCTGTCAATCCCTGCCGTGCGTGCCAGCCTGAACAAGCTCTTCATATGGGTACTGATATGCTGCTTGATCGCGAGCTCAGCCTGGCTGTGCGTCTTGGCCTCACGCTCTAGCTTCTCGACCGAGCTCGAAGAAGCAGAGGAGGAGGGGCGGGGGTGATTCAGGGCAGCGAAGCGATCGTCTGTGTCAACGACTTCGGCTTGCTCTGCGGGGGAGTCACCGAGGGAGTCTTTCCGAATGTCCTTTATACCATTTGTGTCTACAGTGAAGGGAGGAGGCAGGGAGGAGTCGTAACCATTAGGACCAAGATTTGATGTTTCGAGGGGCTCGAACTGTGGCGCTCGTTGGAAGTTCAAGGAATTGCCGTTGAGTGTCGAATCGCCAGGGGCGAGTCCCTCCTCGTCTGGGTCATGTGAGTCGAGCGCGGGTTGCACCTCTGCGGCGTATCTCGCAAAGTACTCGAGTTCCGACTGTGTGGGAAGCTGCACGCGGGAGTTTGTGCTCAGTGGCGCGGGTGAGCGCTTCTGCTGGGGTGTTTGCGCGGGGGTATTGTCATACGCAGCCCAGTATGCATCATCGTCATCCTCATCCTGTTGCGCTGGTTCTGGTTGCGATGCACCTGCCGTAATCGGAGGTTGTATCGCGCCGTTTGGCACACTCGCCGTCCGCCGGAATCCCTTCTCGTTCGCCTCGCTCATCGTCGAGAACCATTGTGTGCCGTCTTCTGCGTCTTCTGCTCCCCGCAACTCTGCTAGTTCCCATCTGTTACCACTCTCCCCGCCCGTGCACCACAGATATGTTGGTATGAGTCCAAACTCCCCGAGCACGAGCCGTGAATGCAGAGTTTCCGGGTCGGATCTCCGATAGAGTACCCGGTCCGGGTCGTCAACCTCGATTTCACCAGAGACAGGATGTGGCTCAAGTTGTATGCTGCCGAGGATCTGGGGCAGCTTGGATGCGACCTGCTTGTCCCAGCAAAGCAGAGGGAGCCAGTTGTCCGAAGCGAGGAGTTGCAGGCGCTGGCGCAGGATAGGTGAGAGGAGAGGGATTAAGGCGGGTGGAGGCTGTTTCGAGGCCGCTGCGGTCGAGAGACAGGCGAGGAGTGGAGGGAGGAGCTCTCGCGAGTTCGGTGGAGGAGTATGTTGAGCGGTCATGGTGGGCGGCAGGCCGAAGATATTTCGCCGGAGCAGCAGTCTAGAGGCGATTCAGGCAGTGTGAGAAAGGTCTGGAGGAGGAGGTCTCGATTGGAGAGGATCTTGGGTGTGTGTTCAGGCGTTCCAATGGCCAGCGCTGCCTCGTTGTGGTGCAGTGCCAGAGTGTCTGCGCCCGGTGATACTGTCACATGCGAGCAAACGAGCTTTGGCGCAAAGGCGGTACTTGGCTGGTACAGCAACACCGGCAATGATGTTCACAGCGAGGGCTGGTATGAGGATGGAGAACAGCTGGCGGCGAGGGGTGGCGAGAAGAAGGACGTGGAGAAAAAGGTTTGAGATGCTGGGACGCCAACTTCTCCACGGCGGTGATGGCATGCAGAGAGCCCGGCGCAAAGCTCCCGGCTAGTTAGCCTCCTTTCCTCCGACCAACCTGGCCGCACCTCCACTTCTCCAGCCAACTGCCACTCTGGCACGGAAAAACTTAGCCTCAGAGAGGCAGGATCCAGAGCCTCACGTCCGCTCATTAATTAATCAATTCCAATCTTATTTCGACCTCAGGGCTCATAGCTGCAGACTGCTGCCACTCTGGCCGCTGCATCGAGCCGAATCGCGCTCGACGGGAGATGCACGACGTCGGGGACCGTCCCCCCACACACGACCATGCACCGGCATTGGGACAGGTGCCGGCCGTTATGCCGCTCGTTGCCGCCTTCGCTGGAGACGTCTGCACCGTACAGTAATTAGAGGGCGAGGAAGCGGAAGAGCTAGCAGATTCGAGGTTGGTGTCGGGCGGGCTGGCTGACACCTCGATCCCGACGTGGTTGGCAACATGGTTGGCTGGCGGCTCTTTTTTATTTTCTCTCTGACTGCATCCGAGCAATGCCAATTTTCGAGGCGGCGGGCCTGATGACTGAGGGGCTGAGATATGGTTCAGCCCAAAGATGAGATGCGGGTGCACACTGTGTCATCTTCCATCCTCGTTCCCTCCGACGTCTGCTATGACGTCAACTCTCACCATGCTGTTCACCGCTCGCCCGATATCAGCAACACCTTCTGGGCGCGGCCACGGGACAAACCAAGACCCGACGGCCTTGTACCGGTACTGTACGTGCTGTGTACGTACTGTCTAAGTTCCCGACAAACCTGCACGGACCCACGCGGACAGGCGTGAGCCCATTCCCTTCTGGGCCCCTTTGGTAATCTGCAGGCGAAGCCTGGGCGCCAAAGCCGTCCTCATGGAGAAGCATCCTCGCTTTGCCCTAAGCTTTTTACTTGGAGCAATCCGTCGAGGTTCGCCCAACCTCAGGTTCCCGCCTCCGACTACGACATCTACGGAATGAAACATACACACACTGTCAAACGGGTACCTGCATTGTGCTCCTGCATGGGGTCCCCAACAATGTTCCTCCAAGTGCGCGTTGCTTGTCGGTCGGCCATTTTGTAACGCAGGCCTCAAATCACACGTTGAAACAGCTTATGCCATGTTTCTCATTAGGTCCAATCTGCCATGTATTGCGAAGTTGTACAGGGCAATCCGTATTGCGGGTGCTTTATTGCAGGCGAGTTGCAGTAGTCTGGGGTTGGGGGCAAGACCTCAGAAGAGGAGTTCTCCAAGTCCGTTGGCATGTCGGCCCTTTCTGTGCGGGCTATTTCCCATGCCCGTTGAAATGCAACCGTCACAGTCCGCTGGCGGCTCTGACGGGCAGGGTGAAAGTCACAGTCGGCGGCCATGGCTCTGTCCAGATGCTCTTGTCATTGGAGGGGCACGCTGGCATTGATGTGGTTGTTCCCTGCCAAGGCAGATCCAGGCATGCTTATTTTCAGCAATGTATGTACGTACCCGCCAATGCTGGTGAGCTGGTGAGCTGGTGAGCTGGTGGGCTGGTGGAATGCAGGACTGCAGAATGCACCCTCCTGGCACAACCTGTGGTGGCATGTATGTTGTCGCCACGCAGAGGCCGGGTTTCCGCCATGGCGGCGCCGGAGGACCGAGCAGCCCCACCACGGCACATGCTTTGGAGGGGCGGCCGTGGCGGTTTGCTCGACGGCGATGAGACGGGAGCTGAGCACGGATGGCTGCGTCGCGGCAGGGCTGAGGAACCCGGGAAAGCTTCCATGCGCGCCCCCCCTCTGTCCACATCAAGGTCTTGCTCGTGCTCGGAGGGGAGTGCAAAGGCTCGACGCAGCAAGCATACGAGCGTCAGGGGCGGGCCATTCCGAGCCGTGTGCCGTGCTTGTCGGTCGCGGTCGAGATGCCAGATATATATGTGCTGGTGCTGGAGATAGCTCACGGGGCAATCGTACCTGGGCTTGGCCGTCTTTATATAGCCCCCAGCGCCGCTTGATTGATGCTAAGCGCCGGCGTGCGCGTCAACGTTGGCGCAACCTGGGAGCGGCAGCAGAGCAGGAAAGCCGCAGTGCGCCTCCGAGGCCAGCAGCGAAGCCCACGGCATGACGGGGGAAATGGGAAATGGCACAAATTAAAGGAAAGCGGGCGCGCTATCGCGATGGTCGGTTGATGTTCAGCGGCATAGCCACTGCACGCCCCGGCCACCCAGGCCTGCCCTGGTCCTCGCTTCTGGTGCTCTTCTTCAGCGTGCTGAGGCTGTGCGCGTCGCAAATCTGTAAATCTGCCTCGAGTCGCCATTCACGCTCGCGGGCCATCTCGTCATCGCGCGCCTGCGTCCACTCTCTCCCACCCAGCACCGCGAGAGCAGAGCAAGCAGCATTCACCGGGCGCCCTTCCACCTCGACCCTCTTGTACGCCTTCACGCCCGTCTTGGCACCCAGCCCTCCACCCCGTCTTGGTTGCCCTTAGCACTGGAGCTGTCAGCCTTGACCGGTGCCTCCAAGGACCCTTCGCTGCTGCGGCGAGCCCTCGTTCGCAGCACACCCACCTCACTCCACCAGCCAGCTCACCCCCAAGAAGAGAGTCGAGCCGTCCTGCGGCTCGCGCGCGCCCGTCTTCAATTCTCCACTGCGACCCCATCGCCGGCGGCTCTCGACCTCGTGAAGGACTGGCACTGCCCGTTAGCCTCCGCGGTTGCTGGACCCCTGCGCGAGGCGGATCGCCCACGGCGAACCTTCATCAATACAGCATCGTCCTCAGGCTTCGCTGCACCACGTCCCGCCTCCCTCTCGCTCGCTGCCGCCGTCGCTGCCGCTGTCCATCGTCTGCAGTACCACGCATCGCGCTGTTCCTCCTACCGTTCTTGCTCGTGTGGCCAAGCGCATCACTCCCCCCCCTCCCCCCAGCTGGCCAGGCAGCATTATGATTTCCTAAGAAGCAAGCGTATCAGTCACGTTACCTCCTGTGCCTTGCGTCTGCCCTGGATTGACATCGGATCCTTTGTCAATCACCGCCCTCCAACTTCCACGCAGCAGCAGTTTCGAAAGTCAGCCTTCCTCCTCTTTTTGGGCTTGGCCGGTGCGACGACATGATGGACGCTCGGCCGCAGCCTTTCCACGACGGCCAACGGCGCCAGCGGCGCCACCCTGAGGATGAATCCGTCAATGGCTTCATTCCTGCCTCGTCCCCAGAAACCTTTCTCCTTCCCCACAGCTCACAAAGTGCATTCTATTCGGCAGAGCCCGTTTCCATGAATGACTACGGATCCATGGTCAGCATTGCCCCTTCCAGCACAACTGGCCAGGAATCCGTCTTTACCCCCAACACGGGCACTTCGTTCGACTCCATGCATCCCGAATTATTAAATCAATCTTATCCCCCCCCAAATATTTACTTGAACCCGCAAACCTATACCCTTTCCCCTAGCCAAAGCCTTAACAGACAAAGCCCCTCGCCCTCGCATTCCGTGGACCACCTCAGCCCTGACACGGGATACATGAGTGATCCCAATTACAATAACTACACCCCAAGCTTCAACAATCACTACCTGGATGATCGAATTGCTGCTATCACCTTTGTCGACCAAATTTCTCCCTCCGATGCGTTCGGCCAGTACGCAAACAACATGGACATGTCTCTTCCGATTACACACGATGCTCTCGCCATCTTGTCCGCGCAATCGCAATCTCTTTCAAACAATACCCGGTCAGATTCTCATTCTCAACTACTATCGCCTTGCCCAACAAACGACTCGAGTCCTATTGTTACCGACGAGGTTTCTAGAAACCTGAATTTCTCTGGCGTACCATTCACCGGAAATGAATACCAACCATCGTCCACGCCACCTGGACCCCCGCCAATGCAAATGTACACCACCCCCAGCAAGCAGCAGCACAGCCCTGCGCTCACCAACAGCCCTAGCAACGGAGCCCTTGCTAATCCACAACCTCGTGCGCACCTCACAAGCCCTATTGTTCGGATCGAGCATTATCCCACAAGAGGAGACTCGCCTTCACCTTCAGATCTGAGCAGACCTATGAGCAAACGAAGTCATGGAAGCCACCGTCATGGGAATCACCTCTCCCCTTTTCCTAATGACGAATCGTCTGATGAGGAGGATACTTCTCATGAGCGAGTCAGAATTGTGCCCATCATGAGCAATAGAGAGCGGGCCGAGGATGGTTCATGGCTACCAATTGCGGGAACTAGTCATGCAGGATTAAGTCCAGATGATAGAGATGCCATGCGAGACATATTAGTCCCTAGCCTAGAAGATATTGCAGATCACAGGTTGAAAGAAGAGAAGAAGTTGGAGGTCCAAGATTGGCTGACTAAGAGTGAGGTCGGCAGCGACGCCGGTGATGGACTTTCATCCAGTAATCTGTTGAAACCATACACTACCCGGCGCCGTGCAAAGAGCACCAACGATGTGAATCGACAGAACTATGGGGGCACGTATGGTCTTGGAGTGCGCACAGATTTTGATCGAATTGACGACTCTGGCATTCCCGGGCCCGGGGTCTACATAGACGAGCGGAGCGAATACGACGACTACGATGATGAGGATGACGAGGATGACGAACCAGAATCGCCACCTGCTGAGATTGACATGAATGCGAGCAACGCTGACAACTCATACTTTCCTCCCCAAACAGAGAGCAACAGAATGAGTGCACTCGTTCGTCCTTGGACCGATGTCATGGCTGTGCAAACATCGATGTCTGGAAATCGTTACCAACCTCCAACTTCGAATGCGGCAATGGCGCGATTCCGTACAAGAGCCAAAGACATTGAGTCTGCTTCACTTGCGGCCACGGTAGGATCACGTCGCTTAAGTGAATCAGATCTGGGTAGCATTAAGGCTGCTCCAGGTGTCATCAAGGCCATCGAGCCCGACCCAAAGAAGAATAAGGAGAGACAGCGCCGACCGAGTTTCTTAGAGAACATTCTGCCTAAACGAGCTCCCAGTAATCTATTAAAACGCAAAGGAAGCATCCCCGTGCAGCCTCCTCTTGACACTGGAGGTGACAAAACAAAAGAATTACCAGGTATTGAAAAGCCTAAGAGGATGGGCAGCTGGGGTCGTCCCAAGTCTCCACGATTAGACACCAGTGTTGCCAATCATGGAAATGTCGGCCCTCCTAGTTCTTCGAATCTGACACCTACGGTCGGACCCTGGTACCACGGTGCCAAGACTATGATTAAACGAACTAGAAGTCGGAGTGATTTAGGCAAATCACCCGGACTTGCTGAACTCATGACCCAACATGGAGGTCCGCCTATGCCCATGCTGGCCTCGCCGTTAGCAGAGACTGAAGCAACCAAATTCTCTCCACAACCGAGTCACGGAGGAGATGAGGATGATGATGAAGCACAAGAAACCGTGACGATGGATCTCAAGGTTCGCTCCGACCCCATCATTCCTACAGCCGAAGGATTTAGGACGCATGCTCGCCAACTCAACCCTCGCTTAGTCGATTACATGGTAGAGCGGATCACACAAGAACAGTCAAGAAGGTATAAACGTCTACTCGAATTCAAAGTCAAGCATCTCAATGCTGTCAAAAATCACAACTGCCCATCGGCCAAGTTCTGCACGGAACTAGGTGGCGAATCCAAACAGTTGCCCCCACGAGCAGGGAACAAAGACTCTGACGCACCCTTCATCGGATTCCAAATCACCGCGCCCGGATCGTCGGATGACGACGGTGAGCCTCCACCCGAAGGAACTGTAGTCTCTGCACAGTTTCCGTCCGGTGTCCCTCTCCCTCCCGTCAAACGACTCCCCGCAGAATTCGAATGTCCCCTGTGCTTCAAGGTCAAGAAGTTCTACAAGCCGTCTGACTGGACAAAGCACGTCCATGAGGACGTACAGCCGTTCACCTGCACGTTTCCCAACTGTGGTGAGCCCAAGTCCTTTAAACGGAAGGCCGACTGGGTCAGACACGAAAACGAAAGACACCGGCAGCTAGAAAACTGGACCTGCCAGATTGCAGATTGCAACCATACCTGCTATCGGAAGGACAACTTCGTACAGCATTTAGTACGAGAACACAAGATTGCAGAGCCACGGGCACGCACTGGCCGTGGAGGAAACAAGGACGCATCATCGAATGCAGATACTGGTATGTGACATTTGACCTGCTATATAGCACCCACTAACGAGATTGTAGAAGACATATGGAGCTTGGTCGAAAGATGTCGTCGGGACACCACCAAGCAACCCAAAGACGAGCCTTGCCGCTTCTGTGGCAACATCTGCAACAGCTGGAAGAAGCTGACAGTGCATTTGGCTAAACACATGGAGCAGATTAGCATGCCCATTCTTCCACTCGTGGAACAAAAGCACATGAACGCCGATACCATCATAAGCCCTGTTGTGGAGATGCCGGAATCACGCAAACTTTCGGCAACGCCGAACAGGTCACCCATCGATAACCCATCACGATACATTCCAAATGCGAACTTGACTCTCGCACCTGGAATCGATCCATCATTTGGGCGATTCCCTCAAGACATGTCTCCGTCAGGAGCATCCTCGAACGTAATGCATACGTATCCTCCTCCGCAGCTAATTGCATATAAAGACCAGCAGCAAGCACAGCAGAATAACAACTATGCCAATTACGTAGGGAATAGCCCCCAGAACTACCCTGGACGAACCTATCCTGGATTGCAGGAACCAGCGAAGGTTCCAGGTGGTTATATCAATGGGCTCCAGATCCCGAATCAACAACCTTTCCACAATGGCGGCCTACAAAACGGGCCGAGCCGGTTTCCCATGGCACCCGCATCAGCGATTGGGCAGCAGGCCGTGTTCACTTCATCGCCGGTCGACACGACACCTTACTCGACCGACACGATGGGGCCAACATACTTTACGCACGAGCCACAGGCTATCTCGAACGGTGCAGTGGCAGATATGGGGTTTGACGCAGGGAATGCCATGCATTACCAGCAGCCATCGACATACCAGGACATGTCATATATGGGAGCGCAACAGCATACCTACCCGTTCCAGGGCCAATGAGACGATGACGTACAGGCAATGAAGCATGTTGGATGAGTCATGCTGGATGAGAAAAGGTGCGATGATTTGGGATGTTCTTATCTTTCTTTTGTTTACTTGAAGAGACGGTGCATGTTTACTGCCTTTTCTTGCTTGATATCCCTATAGCACATTGGAGTCTCGAGCGTAGAAAGGGCAACTGGTTAAGGCTGGCCGGAGCATAACGGTCCTGGCGGTGATGACTTTGAACGGCCTGGACACGCATATCTGGCGTACTATCCTTTCGTTGACGCAACATTGGGGGCCTTTTATTTTTCATTATTATTCATTCGAGAGGGTAGTTCAGTTCAGTTCAGTTCAGTTCAGAATGGCACGGTTCTGCCCGCTACCTTGATTACTCACTTGTGCCTCATGTTTGTTGGCGGTGGTGGGGGTTGCTATGTGGTCTCCGATGACGGTAAAAGTGCATTTTCACCGGAACTACACAAAAAAAAGCATCTGCATGCTCGTACCTACAGTATCTTGCGCCTGGCCGTGTGGCATTGGTAATAGAACACATGGCCGATGCGCCTTGTGAGGTTGAAACTAGCGCTGGGCGGCGATTGGCTGCAGGGGTTGAGTGCGGGCATCGCGAATCAAGTCACACTAATGATGCTGGACATGCAGGATCCCACAGGCCGAATAAGGAATGGAGCACGGCGCTCAGGCTATGGGCACTTGGGGGATTGGCGCATCGGAGTTTCCAGAACTGTCGCCCCCGGTCGAATAGGGTGGACGGGTGAGATGAGATGCTGTTGGGATCGGGGTCGTGCAAGGTGCGGGAGTTGATAGGTAGCGGGGTATATTGCGAGGGAGTGCAGAGGATGCCACCTTGAGAGGGGAGTTTTTGGGGCATGCGAGTTTTGATTGAGATGCGTCAGAGGGCTGAGGCGTCGAGTTGGTTCTTGGAACCGCGAGAGTGAGCGCCCGGACACGGGGTGGGCGCAGGGCACAGGGCACAGGG
>JAAZQE010000857.1:0-12646 GCA_013620735.1 Clavariopsis aquatica
CCCCCTCCCCAGCCGACCCAATACACCGCTCACTACCCGGCGCACCTCCCCCTCGCGCCTTCGACGATATAGAGGACGATGTGAGCACCGCTAGCCTTGACGGGAAATACACGATCCCGAATCAAACACTGGAGGAGGAGATGCGGCTATGGCGCATCCGGCTGCTACGCGAGAGGGCGACGGTAGAAATGCACAGGGCTACTGTGAGGCAACACGATGTCGAGTTTCGGCTTGAGGAGTTGATTCAGTTGCAAACGAGGGAGCTAGCAAGGGCGCTGTAGGATAGTGGAGAGAGAAGAGAAGAGTGTGGGGTGTGAGATATCTAAAAGAGTGTTTTGTCTTTTTTATTTTTTTCAGTTGCATTAAAGATTTTGCTTTACAGTTCCACCTTCTAGGATAGACGCCATCATTTCCAAAAGTCCAAGTAGATGGTAGGGGGATCTCGCGCTTGTATTATATTTAATGCTTATCCAATCGGCTAAGAGTAACTTTCCCCAATTACCCCCTGTGCGTCAATATCAACTATGATGTTTATAGTATATTTACTACAGCACCCTATTGTAAAGTTCATTTGCACGAGGATAATCAAAATATCTCTCTACCACTACTAAGCAAATTCGTTCAATTTTCCCTAATGTCTAATATATACTATTTGGAAGGTAAGCTTTTCCTTCTATCCATACCACGTACGCATTACTCTATTTGCATCGGCACCATTGTGCTTAAATATCGACATTATACCTTGCACACCAATTGCATCAGTCTATGCCTGGGCACCAGACTGTCCCTGTCCCTGGGCACCAACTTGTCCCTGTCCCTGAGCACCAACTTGTCCCTGTCCTTGGGGTCCAGACTGTCCCTGTCCCTGAGCACCAACCTGGCCTTGGCCTTGGATACCTGCGCCTTGTGTTCCGGCAGTGCCTGGAATATCGTTAATGCCTGCACATCTTTGCACATATCAAACTAGGGACAGCTCACCTGCAGCTCCCGGAGTAGCAGCCCCAACGCCAGCCTGATTTCCAGTGCCCTGGACGCCCGCTCCTACATTTCCGGTACCTGATTATGATTAGCACTTAGATTTCCTTGGAATGAGTATTATAGAGCTCATACCAGCCTGTACTCCAGTTCCTGCAGTACCTGCGGCTCCAGGAGTCTGGGTTCCTGCAGTGCCAGCGGTTCCAGGAGTTTGAGTTCCAGCGGTCCCTGCAGTGGGAGCAACGCCTATCTAAGTCAGACGAATGATCGAGCCAAACGATATAATCAAGAAATCTTACCAGCAGCACCGGCAGCGGGAGGAGCAGGAGGAGCGGGAACTATCATATGTCAGTACTCATACGTCCCAGCCATACACCAAGAATGCATACCAGCGCCAGCCGTACCCTTTCCAGTACCCTTTCCAACCGGTGCAGCGGCAGCGGGAGCAGGTGCACCTAAGAGAGCCAGAGTCAGTCGATCCCTTTGATAGGAGTTGGGATGGAGCAATAGTTACCAGCAGCAGCCGCGGGAGGTGCGGCCGCGGGGGGTGCAGCAGCTGGGGCTGTCGAAATTTAGCTCATTCGTTCATATTCACCAACGTGGGGGTAACGTACTAGCCGCACCAGTGGCCTTTCCTTTTCCTTTTCCTTTGGCAGCAGCGGGTGCAGGAGTACCTTATAGTAGGTTAGCTTTATGGACACGAAGAGTTATGCAAAAAAGAAGCTTACCGGCGGCGGCGGCGGCGGCGGCGGGTGCAGGTGCGCCTATCGGTACATTAGTTTTTCAAACAGTTAGAGTGTGGGGACCATGGGATATTTACCAGCGGCGGCGGCGGGCGTAGCAGCAGCAGGGGCTGTATATGGTTAACTAGGAGTACTTGGGGATAAGAACCACTATATCATACCAGCGGCGCCAGCAGCCTTGGCCTTACCCTTGGCCTTAGCCTTACCCTTTCCTTTGGCAGCAGCAGCGGCAGCGGGTGCTATTCAGTTTGTTAGATTCTCGAGCCCATATAAAGATGAGAGAAGGATTCCTTACCAGCAGCAGCAGCAGTTCCGTTGGTCGCCGCAGCACCGGCTAGCGGGGCACCTTGAATCTGTTAGTATACATTCACGAGAGGAAAACGTCTACCAAAAATGGATAATGGGATGGTGTGTGCATACCGGCAGCTTGTGCGGCACCTGCACCTGCAGCCTTCGCCTTTCCACCAGCAGCCTTTGCCTTACCAGCAGCCTTAGCCTTGCCCTTTCCCTTGGCTATTCAAGTCAGCAAACCAAATTCCAACTACAGAATTGATCTTTTTAGGAGTTCTAGTGAACGAGTATTTCAAATACTCACTCACAAAAAGCCAGTGTGGAGCGGAGGAACTTACCGGCAGCAGCGGGGGCAGCAGCAGCAGGAGCCGCAGCAGCCGGAGCGGCTGCAGCACCAGCACCAGTCGCCTTTCCAAGAAGGCCAGCAATAGGGTCTGCAGCTCCTTTTCATCTGTCAGAGTCGACTTTGCAAAAGAGAAAATATAAGAAAGGGCAACAAACCAGCAGCACCACCAGCTCCGCCGAGAAGACCAGCAATGGGGTCAGCAGCCCCTGTTCATTTGTTAGACTTCATTGTCAAATAATGTATGAATAATGTGATAACATACCAGCTGCTCCACCAGCCGCACCAGCACCACCCGTCAGGCCCCCGAGGATCTGATCAAGTTGGCGCTTGCGGTTCAGCTTCTCGTGAGCAATTCGCCGCATAGTCACAACATAATGTGCGGGGACCTTTCCGCCCGAGAAACCTCCTGTAGTGTCGACCCATTTCTTAGAGACATGTGGGTTTGGTGCCGGCACAGCAGCCACAAATGGTGTCGCGGCAAGCGCAATGGCAATAGATGTGGAGAACTTCATGATGAGAAAAAAAAGGTAGTTTAATTTTAAAATAGAATCAAGAAAGTGAACTGTCCGGCAGCGAGTATGTATTAATAAGGCCGACTAGCAGCGGTAGTAGAAGAAAAGTGAAGAAACAAGGAAGGACAAGAAGTATGAACACTTGAAAATTTGTATAAGAAATGTCCGGTGAGTATCGAACTGCAGAGAAGGGAGAGAAAATTATATGGCCTACCAACTTGCAGACCATATATACAGAATATTGATTCGGATGAATACCAAGCCTGCGATCCGGTCTCACATCCCGCCTCCTTTCTGGTTAGATAGTGATCGACGAGGCGAGCAGGCATTCGGTCTGAGATCTCGAGGCGATCGGAGTCCGGGCTACGCCAAAGACGGAGGCCAATAGAGGGCGATGAGGCAGAATCGTGTTGCTGTGCAAGTTGCGCCATGCCGGTCTGTAACTTTGCATGTCTATGAAGTTGAAACATGGACATGACTGGAACCACGATTATTGCCTTTCCCACACCAAGTTTTCTTTTTTCAGTGTCAAAGCTTGACATTCGATATAGGATGCTCCTGGTCCGCTTAGATGAGGCGCAGTCGACTGAAGCGGCCATGTTCAAGAACAGAGGTAGGATTTCGTGTCCTGTTGTTATCCTGTTGGATACAGACATGGAAATACCGGTACAGGAAGAGAAGACGACGAAGAAGGAAATCCTACCGAGCTATATGGCAAATACCCTTTGGTAGGATACTGCTTATAGCGTGTAGATCACATCTCCACCACATCGCTTAACCTCATTGTTCACCTCATCCCCATCAAGCAACCCCCATTCATCTCACCCCATCCACATGAGTCCATGGTGCTCCCACATTACTGCCCAGCAACGCCACCCGTCTTCTAATGAAACGACAGGCGCGGCGTCTCGGACTCGGAACGTCTTCCACGATTCGTTTCGGCGCCCCACAATTCGCCAAACAACAAAAGCAGGGAGTGCCAGGGTGACTACTCATCCGAACGAAGGGCGACACAGAGTGTGCCACACTTGCTCTTTTGACATCAGTTTCGGAGGCTCCATGGACCGTTAAGCTTTGCGTGGAGGTTTGAGATTGCCGGTGCCCAGGCGGGAGGTTCGTGGTTTGGTTCCAAGGATTAGCGTTGCACGTGAGATGGCTAGTTTGCTCCTGGCCTGCCACGGTCAAGTGCATGATGAAAACGCAAGGCGAGAGAGATGGGCTCCCAGGCCTCGGCGAGGCATTTCCTACCTTGCCGATACCATACGCCACCATCGTTTTCAGGGTCGTCAGTTCAGTTGTCGCTTCGAGCTTCCGTGCATGACGAGAGCATAATTTCCAAGAGACCACATCCAAGAGCTCCAAGTGAATTTACAGGTCTATTATTAGCACTATACACCTTGCACCTCTACTACGTAGTATGAACATGAGCGACTGTGTCGCATCCTCCAGAGATCTCCACAACTCTAAAACCAGAGGTCATATATCGGTATACTCTGATACACATCACATGATCCGCACATAGTACCACTCTTCCAAGGATAGAGAATCCACAAACGCCTCATCTTCTCCTCGCAAGCCCCACAACAAGCAGCTCACCCGTTCCTACCTCAATCTTCCACCCCTCCCTCACGAGCGCTCGTACAACTGCAGGACCAATCTTCCCTCGCCCACCCTCACTATGACGTCCTAGGCCGGTGATGATTCGATATCCATCGCCTGCGCCTCGTCGTCCTCCTCCTGGAATCCGCTCTTCTCCAAGACTATCCCACCACATTTGGACTCTTTCTTTTGCGATGCGTGTTGCACTTAGCACACTGATACCATGGAGATCGAGGTGGTGAGGTGAGGATTGCGACGATGCGAGTGCGTCGGCGTCGGTCTCATTCATGGCCTTGAGATTAGCGTTGATATCCCGTCCAACTTGCGAATAGTACCCTGCCACTGCTTTCATCATTGGCGTCGATTTGCCTTTACGATAGGCAGCCGAGGCTTGACTGAATGCTTCGCCACGCGCAACGGCAAGCGAAGCTGTAGTCTGAGGTAGAGCAGCTGGAGGGAGTTCTGGGAGCTTTGTAGACTCGGATACAGTGTCAAAGAGCTTCACAGGGGTGTATTGGGGAATAACCTCAATGGCATCTTTGCGCCCTGCTGCAAACTCTGGTCTTATTGTTAGTGCCTGCGCAAGCTCATTGGCATTTGCTATTGATGGTGCTGATATGCGAAGGAGAGCGATGGCATAATCTAGATTTATGCTAGGAAAATCCGACGCGAGTGTAATGGCGGCTTGGACAGTGGAAGTATCTGATTCTTTATCCTTTCGATTAGATGTGATGTCTTTGTCAAGCAAGGCTCTAATGGTTGCTGGTTGTGAAGCCCCATTTTGATGGTACATCGATGCAATCGTGGTCGACGGGAATTTTGTGCGGGCTGCGATGAATTCGACGTCTCGGTTGCTATCCAACCACTTGTTGAGCGGTGTAGTAGATGTAATTGATTCCGAGGCTGAAACTGGGCTAGCGTTGTACAACAACGATGATCCTTTTCGCTTTCGCTTTCCTTTCCCTTTTTTGCCACGTTGTGGTATGTGGAAATCTTCTGCAAAAGCATCCACGCCTTTCACTGGAACTGTTCCCTCGGTAGGGCTTGCTTTGATATTATCAAAATACACGTGATTCAGCAACTCATCTGTAGCTCTCCAAAAAACGCCATCGCACTTCTTCAGCGTGTATGCGACTAGGTCAGACCGTAGCGTGGGAAACGTCTCTGCAAGCAGCAGTTCCTTCGTAGGCAAATCGAAGCTCTCGGTGTCTTTGAAATATCCGCCGTCGGGGGACTCTTCAGATTCTGGTCTATGAGTCAGACCTAGCGTTGGGAGGTCGTTTGATTTATTCGTGTATTCCGTCTCGGTGGTCCGGGACGCCCAGCTCTCTGCGATTGATTCTGCTTTGTCGCTCTCCTTGCCTGGGCTCGACTTCACAGCACCTCCACTGCTTCCAGAAGGGTCGAAATCCGTCCACTGCTCATTTTCGGCTAGCTGTTTTATGTCATGTAGCATAGCCCTAGCCTGTTGTATTCCATCTGGTGTGTCGGCATAGTCGTAGTAGATCGCGTGAACGAGTGCGGGGTCTACTGAAGGGCAAAATTCTTGCTATATACGTGTCAGTGCCTGACGTTGTGCAACGGAAGGGAGAGCGTGCATACTTCTAGAATGTGTAAATGGTCAGCCATCTTTAGTCTTGGAATGTTGTCGTCTTCGAATTGGGAAATACGCAGATCGCATGCTCAAAGCTAGATAATAAGGGAATTAAATAGATATTCTTCCGGATAATTAAGTGGTCTGGAGGATTGTGCGATGGTGTGAATATCGCACAGGTGGGCATTGGAGGGAGGTTGTCGTTCAGAAAGCCACCAGGGTCCCCGCATGTGATGTGGTACTTTCGGCTGACCAATCCAGCTAGCGCCTTGGCACCAAGTCTCGTCTCTTTTGTACGTGTGCAACAGCCTGAACCAGCGGGGTGACATGGTTCATTACCGGTATTCAAGTGGATATGAAGTCCAATAATTAGTTCTTCCGGTCGACGTCGCGGGCAAACAAGGGTCATCGGCTCTCGGGCAATGAAAGCACCTACTACTTTGCTTGAAAATGGGCACATATTGAATCGTGCAATGAGTCCCAACATCAGTGGACCATAGAACTTGAACTATGATGCCTATCAAATATCGAATCGAGAGTCTAAGTAATCCGGCTACCATTCCGATACAGTTTTGTCCGCAGTACGAGCTCGAGAAAGTACAAGAACTCGTCAACGCCGACAGCCAGAACCACCCCGCAATGCATTCCATCCGTTCTGGCTCCTTAGGGCCAAGGTTGAACTGAAAAGTGCCCGCAAGTCCGTCCCACCTGAATAAATTTAATGCAATAAATATATTAATCTCCATCGTGTCCAAAATCGGACAATGGAGCCCATAACTACCTCAATAAACCATCCTGAAGCGCTTTCCTGCGCCAGCCCCAGATAATGCTCCTCAACCGCGATTTGGTCGTTGGTCGTGAAATCGTTTAAGAAAGATGGAAAGCACCTTGGCCCTCCTGGATAGCAACATTCAATTTCTCTCGAAGAATGTCCATGCTGCTGTAGTCTGGCATTTTGAGGTAGTTTACACATGTCATCACGCTGGGGAGATAATCGTCGGATGTGTAAGGCGGTTCGCTTGGCTTGCACACGACTGTGAACATGGGTGTGAGACTCTTAAAGCCTACGATAATATCAGTAAGAGACTAGCAGCAGAAACGATGACAAAGAACTTACCGCCGATAGGAAGCTTGGGGCTACCAGTGATGAATTGAAGGAAATCCCGACGTTGTGTAGCAGTAAGCTCGCTCATGGTCTGCAACAAATTTCGTACGCTCTTGCTATCCAAATTGTAGCCATGATCGGCCTTGATGGAGTCCATTAGAGCTGCTACATGTTAGCCATCTTCAATCACTTGAACAAAATCGAAAGGGTGCAAGAGCTTACTCTCTAGAGACCAATCTTCATCAACTCTCCCGAACAACATTACCAGCTCATCGGGTGTAAAGGCCCTCAGGGCAGTGTATGGAAATACTTGGGAGAACCCCGCACGGAAGGAGTCGACCTGGCGTTGCACTCCAGAACCAAGAGTGAAGTCCAAGACTTTCTCCACGTAGGAATCTACATTGTCGATTGTGACAGGTATTTCTGACCCATTTTCAACAAGATCGATGGGATATCCAGGAAGAGTAAAGTCTATACCCAGATCTTCGACGCGGGAATCCTCTATCACAATGTGTTGCATCGCCTGGGTCTTTTGCGAAGGATCCAAGCTGCCATCCTGGTCAATTTGTTGCTTTGCGTCTGCAAACTGCTTAAGAAGTAGAAGGGACTTGGCTAGATCGTGGTCCACGGACTTGATGGATCCAAGTGAGGGTGCGACAGCCGCGCTACCATCGCCAATGCGGAAGAAGGTGGGATTGAAAGATACGTCAATGATCCTGGAATCAAGCATGGATCTAGCCACGAACTTCCCAAGCATCTTGAACAAATGGAGCACCTTCTTTCCATTCTCGGTTTCAGCTTGCTCTGCACTCATCGGGGCGGGGAATAATCCGCGCTTTCCAAATGCGTACTCATCATCGTTGGCTGATTCGTTTTCTCTCCAAAGCTTCAGCTTCTTTTTCGAAAACTCTTTAGAAACAGTCGAATAGAACTCTAGGGTAGGCCCCAAGCCAGTTCCAACCTCTTCGAAATATTCGACTTCAAGGACACTCGGAGAGGAGCCATAGAGCTCCATGACCTTCACCGCAGACTCTAAAATTCGAGTCCGGGATATGCGAACCTTTTGGCGCTGCAGCCGCCCCAAAAAGGGCCGTTCCTCACGATGACGATCATGCCGAGGATCGTTCGTCGATTGGGAATTTTGCCACCGAGTCATAGACCGAGAGTACCCATAAGAAGTTGATTGAAGGAAAAGGTGGCGCGTCTCGAATGGAAACAAAAATGGATAAAGACGAGCAAGATCCTCACTCCAGCTAGGTAGGCAGTTGCTTGCAACAATCAAGGGTTCTTCCAACTGTCGATTAAGCTTTGCAGTTAGTTTTGTGTTCACAAATTGTGCAAGGGGCTCTACATTGAGCTTGATCTGCTCTCGATTGTCCGACAGGACATCGTCCAAGTTCGAATTGAGGCTGTGGAGGATGCTCAACAACTGCAAAATCCCAGAAGTCATGGGGAACTTCTCCAATGAAAGCGGCATTCCAGACACCCCTGATTTTGAAAGCTCCGGTGGAGGGGTCAAGGCGCTGGACTCTGGTGGTGGGGGTCCAGAGACGCGTTTGAACTTGATGGTATGAATCGCGTTCCAAACAGTGCGGTGGGATATATCGGGAGCTTGCGCTTGGTTGAAGTGCACGGCACGGTAGATGGTTGTTTCATTTGAGATTGGTTGATCGTTGACGCTGAATTCGATATGCCAGTCCTGTGGGATCGATTGCAGAGCTGCAGCATACGAGTGCGCGCCGGCCGAGTTACCGAAAGCTTGCTGTAGTGCGGACCCACGCAGCAAAGCCGACAAACGTGAGCTAGAACTAGCTAGGCGTTCCCCTGGAGTTTGTCGTAAAGATGACTGTCCTTGTACCGGAGTGGCGACCCTAGTTCCATCTTCCTTGTGGGCTGTCACTTTGCCGGTAGATGCAACTTCCACACTTACTGCCGACGGGTCAGGTGCTTCGTCCTCCATGTCGTCATCAATGTCAGCGTCCACAATAGCATCTAAATCACCATTTTCATCCAATGAATCTTGCTCAGATAAACGCTCTTCATCCGCGCATTCGACCGGATCCTGGTTGTTACTAGACGGAGCCAATGCTGGTGGGGGCGGTGGGGGCGGTGGAGCTTGCGCCTGCTGCCTTCGACTTGAACGTCGTGTCTTTTCCTGGGGAGTGGAGCTTGGACCCGCTTGTGACCCTGCTGAAGAGCCCACGGGTTTTGACTTTGAGATTTTCCTAGATGACGCTCGATTGGTAGTCTCACTAGGTGTGTCCGGAGGCGGGGGTCCCGGTGACTGTCCCTCGGCAAGAGCTTGGGCATACGCATTGATTGTATCCCTATTCCTAGAGCCGCGAGACGGGCGCTCGGCGATGCTAATTCGGGGTCGTAGATAGTCATCCAAGGCTTTGAAATTGGCAATCGCATGTATCGAGACCATAATGTTGCGATATGTTTTGGGTATACCTGAATCATCGTCCGCCACAAGCTTTAGACGCAGTTGCTTCGCCAACATGGAGGTTGCGCTGCCTCTGCTATCGTAAGAGTGCTGGTGAACCGTGATCACCTCAAAGTGTTCCGCCCGACTAAGCAAATCTTGAAGCTTGTTGGTCAATACGCTGAAGGGTGTCGCGGGTGAGGAACTGCTCGTAGTCTTGATCTTGCTCGGGTTGCTTGATCCCATGAAGGCCTCCAAAAACACGGACCGGGGATCAACACTCTTGGAAGATATGGATGCGGAGAAGATCTCTAGAAGCACTTCAACAATGCTAGATGTCATGAGTTCGTAGCTAGTGATGCTCTCTAATGCATCCCCTTCAAAATATGCTGCTAGGCGAGTGAACAGCTCCATGCAATTGCCGGTGCCGTCTTCGAGAGCACAGGATTTAATTTCGTGCGCAAGAGTCTTGAGATCATCAAGTATTCCCAATGCCTTGTCTCGGACGGCCTTTGTGCTGTCTTTCTCATGTACCTCGATGAACTTTTTGGACCGCAGGGTGATGATATCATCGATGTTCGGCACCGGTGGAGGGACATAATGTTCAGAAGAAGAGGAGGAGTCAGAATCATCATCGTCTTCTTGATTATCGCTGTGATCAACTTGTTCTTCATCATGTTCGTTCTCATTGTCCTCGTCATCGTCATCATCAGATTGCATCTCAACTTCTGCATCATCTGGAATATCCTGGTCGATCTCTGCATCGTCTGCTGAACCGGAACTCGTGCCAGAACCAGCAGCTGCCTCGACTTCGATCGCGGCCTTGGAGTCTTTCGGCTGAGGTTCTACCGTCTTGCATGGGCGATTAGCAAGTTGAGAAATCTCCGAAATAACGCCTTCTCGGTAAAATTGATATCGGTAGATGGGTTCCAGGCGTTTCAACAACAGCTCAGCAGCCTGCAGCGCATATGTGACCAGAGACGCGTGGTCCTGCTGAGAGAAGATTGAAGCCAAGTACGACGCGTATGGCACAGGCCGCAAAGCTTCTTCTAAGATTTCCGTCTCCAGATTCGAGAGCATCTTGAGCTGCGCGGTAAGCACCTTTTGACGAACACTGAGGTTAACCGTACTCGAATAGGCATCTGTGAGTGTGGGGAGAAGGATAACAGCAAACCGTTTGACCTCCTGTTTGCACCCCCGAAGTAACTCGACCCGTGTTTCATTGGCAGATTTCTTGGATGTGGAGGAGAGTGGCCGCTGCTCATCGCCTGGATAGCCTGCGTCGAAAAGGTCGTCTAGGTACATCAAACCATCTTTGGGCACGTCGGGAAGCAGCTCGCAAATGACATTTAAAGTCTCGAAAACCTGGTCTTTTGGTCGGTGGATCAGAGCTTGCATAATGACCACGGTATCGATCTTTGCAGCCACATCCTCGGTCCCGCTGGGTGGCGATACGCCGGTGAGAATCTGATAGAGTGTATCAACCACGTTCATTTTGAATAGCTCGGCCGATAGGCGCGGGCTGGCCTTTGCAGTATAGGAGAGCACTTGAAGAAACATAGTATGGATGTTAGGCCCGATGAGATTTGTCGTGCCTGGTAGAAGGAGTCTTAGAATGGCTCGGAGTAGTTCCGGGCTCACGAGTTCTTCTAGTTTGCTTTCGTGATGCTTGAAGCTCTGTACAATTCTCGAGACGCAAATGCAACCTTGCTCCACAACTTTCTGATCATTATTGTTCAATATGTCTTTGAGAATAGGCATGACGTCGCGGACCGTTGGGAATGAATCTTCTGGAATGTTTCTGCAGCAGTTTGCAGCAGTCGTCACTGCAGTCCGCTGCGTGCTAGTGGCGAAAAAGTCCAAATATGTAAGGCAGGCAGTTAGACCGCCCTCACGTACAATAGAGGCAGGGAACTCGACCGAAATTTTCTCTAAAGTCTGAAGTTTTGGTTTTAGCATACCACAATTGCATTTAGAACGAGAGGGTCGACTCACACTCAAGCATTGCTCAGCCAAGTCAATGAAATTGATCTCTAGTAGCTTTGAGCACAACACTGGGACTGCACCACCATAGACAACATTTGCGGTCGATGCTGGTAGGGCCTCCATCATGTTGGCGAGACAGCGGCACGCAAGAAGCATCATCTCTGGATTCTCGTCGCCGAAATCGCTCGGTTGCATGAGGGCAACCAGCTCTTTGACGTACGCGTCTGGGGAGAAATTTCCGGCGAGGTTGTCCTCTGTGGAAATCAGCAGAACCTCTGAGAGATCTTGTAGCGCAATCAGTTGCATGGATGGATCCTTGGACTTCAATTGGTCCAGAATACCGCGCAGTCGGCTATTGGCATGAGACATCATGCCCGTAAGGTGCCGCAATTGCGACAAGCCATGTGGGTGACGGCCCAAAAATCCCGCGCCCCCAAATGGATCATCGTCATCATCATCGTCGTCCTCATCGTACCGGCCGGATGGGCCATCTCCATTGCCATCATCACTTGTCTCTGGCCGAGCTTGGTCTGAACCAGATTGTTGTGACTCGCCCTCAAGTTTCATCTCGGGTGCATCCTCCATGGCAATGTCCTCATCTGGCCTCGGGGCCGTCCTTCGAGAGCTTCTTCGTGAGCCTGAAGATGGATTTGTGGGTGTGGTTACATCTACCTTTAGTTTAGCATTGTGAGATTTGTCCCGTAGCCGCGAGTTGTCACCTTGAGCTCCACTTCTTCGACCGGGCTTGCCGCGCTTCGATGAAGAGACAGGTTGGACGGGTGTGGCAGCTTTGTCCTCGGACGGTTCCCCCGATGGGCTGGACTCAATTAGCATGTGTGGAGCGGGTGACGTGGAAGGAGATGTACCCAACAGTTGACATTGCCGATTTGGCTTTGCCCTTTTTCGAACGGCCCGATGAGGGGGCAGGCGCCGGGGGGTCCTCTATTCGTGTCCGCTTTGCACGGCCGCCCCGAGCTGGCGGGGTCTGTGTGTTGTCGGGCTGTTCGGGGCTGGGCTCTCGAACAGGTGCTTTGCGTTTGCGAGAGGGGTGCGGAGGAGGAGGCGGAGGA
>JAAZQE010000858.1:0-12640 GCA_013620735.1 Clavariopsis aquatica
ATGCAGCGCCTCCAATCATGATACCATAGTTGTACGTCCACTGCATCCGATCTGCATCCACACACCCCTTATCCGAATTCGTGCCGTCGTTGATTTTGAAGTCATCATCAATAAGCGGGCTCTGCAACATCCAGTCGAATACTTTCAGCGCGTAATCCTCATACGTCTTATTTCCTGTATATTTGGCTAACCGGATCCCGAGCTGGAACATTCCTCCATTCGCCGCCGTATTCTTGTAGTCAAAACCCGTATGCCAGAAGAGATTTTGCCACCGTAGGCCACCTTGGCAGGCTGGAGGATCTGTGTTGTAGCGTCGGATGAGCTGGTTCATGACAGATTGGGCGAGTTCCAGCCAGCCGGGCAGGTTAGGCGCTGGGTCAGGAAAGCCGAGTTCGGCCGCCGACATGGCGGTAAAAGCCCAGAAGAGTTGATCGTCGTTTCCAATGTCTTTGGCAAAGTTGACCGGTAGCTATGGTAAGTTTGTTAGTATTGAACTTGTGTCGAATTCCAAACTTGCTTGTTGCCTCCCCCCTCCCCCTCCCCCTCCAGATGCCACGCCAACTACCACCTCAACTCGCGCAATCCAAGGCCAACAACTCCAAACACGCACTCAAAGGAAAAGGCCGTCTTACAAGGTTCTTGTCATCTCCAATCTGCGATTGAATTCCATCTATTACCAACTGGTTGTATGACGAGTCATTCGTATAGTACCAATAGTCTATAAGCTGGCCGAACATGGCACCCGCTTCCCACCAAAAGTAAGGCGGAGTAGGCAAAATTCCCGGGATGCCGCTGACCATATTCTCTTTGGTCGTCCCATTCTCTGGGTTTTTCGCATACTGAGAGACAAGCTCTGCAGCGACTAACTTTGCGACGGCGCGTACTTGGTCTATAGGGTTAAATTTGATTAGAAACAATATATTTATGATCCCGAAGAGATGGAGACTATACCAGGTTTCGTAGGGTCCAAATCCATAGCCTTGGCCGTGAAGACATTGTGATCGAGGATGCACGACAGCGCAAGTAGCGATCTCGTCGCTGAGCTGAACCACCCCATTTAACCTATACCTACCCCACTTCAAGAAAACGAACGACAAAGTAACTGCTGCAGCAATAACAACAAGAACAACTGCAGCAGTAGCAGTAGCTCTAAAGCCTTTAGTGACAAGGACAGAAGAGTTAAACCGAAAAGACTTGGCAAACGAGGGTAGGTGGGAGAGTAAAGAGAGAGTAGAAAGAGAGAAAGAGTAATAAGCCTACGATGAACGTATGATCAGAACTCAACCGTGCCACAATTACTCAGCCTCGTATCGCTATTTAGAGAAGGGGGAGAGCTATAACATCCACGTGCCCATAGTCCAAAAGCCGACATGCTGAGGCATGGGATGAGAGGGCACTATGGCACGCCTCTTGCTCCTTTCATGCCCTGGCTCGCCTTTCTTCCCGTTGGGGGTAGTTTAGGGTAAGAAACCATCCCGTCGCACGAGCGGTACGGGCATCAAATCTTACTGGACCCCGTTCAACAAGTATTGGGTAATGCTCCGTCCTGGTGCAAGACTTGGAGAGTGGGTGGGTGTAAGCACTGCAAAGGCCCCGGGAAAACAATTTACGTGGAGGCGGAGCGGAATTGGAACCCGAGTTTCATTGGATTGAGTATCCCGGTCAGAGTGCTCCGCCCCTTCCTTCGACATGCTTGGCAGCAGTGTTCGCATTGCCCATTGATGGTGTGGTGTCGGTGTCGTTGGTTGATAAGAATGGGTTTGCTTGCCAAAATGTGCTTAAGCTGTCGCTGAAGCTTAATCACCGGGTGCCAAGATACCGACTGCTCTGCAAACAGTAGGACTTGCAGAGGCTCGACAGAACAGGTTGAAAAGCGAGAGAATGGCGGGACAAGTACACTAGACCAGGGACATAGTTGGGCTAGGTAAGAATTTACACTTGCAAGTCACGTGATGCGCCTCTCCCAATGGAGTCTGCCCAATGACTCGTATATTACCAATAGACCTACATATATTAGGATATTCGACACTACGCTATCTCATATAATGACCCTTCTACCTTTGATGTCTCTCTTTCCGCCCAAGTTCTTTTTTTCTCTTGATTCTTACATCCTGAAAACACCCCACTTGGACTCGTTCTCACGGCCCCTGTTCCTTCCACCCATCGCCATCTTCAATCCTAACCCCAAAACCGCCCGTGTGTGCTCGGGTGGGATGATCCCGTCGTCCCAGAGCCGAGCTGAGCCAAAGGTAGCCTCTGATTCCCGCTCAATCCTCGTCTTGAGCTCAGGATCAATTGTCTTGCCCACTGCTTCCATCACAGAGGATAGCTGCTCGGCGCCCATGACAGACGTGCGAGCATTGGGCCATGTGAAAAGGAGGCGGGGGGAGTATGCGCGGCCACTAGGTACATATTAGCTGATGGACAGATGGAGCATAAACTACAGAGGAAATGGAACAGATAGGACATACCACATTCCATAATTTCCCGCCCCAGCACTGCTTCCAACTACCACCGTGAACTTGGGCACTTCAACACAACTCACCGCCGTCACGAGTTTGGCTCCGTTCTTTGCTATTCCGCCCTTTTCCGCATCCTTCCCAACCATGAACCCTGAAATGTTCTGCAGGAAGACGAGTGGGATCTGTCGTTTGCCGCATAACTGCACGAAATGTGCGCCCTTGAGTGAGGACTCGGAGAACAAAATGCCATTGTTTGCAACGATGCCTACAGGGTGCCCATAGATGTGGGCGAACCCGGTAACGAGGGTGGTGCCATAAAGAGGTTTGAACTCCGAAAAGGACGATGCGTCGACTATACGGGCAATAATCTCGTGAATGGGAATTTGCCTTCGTAGGTTGGTACCCACGATTCCCCCCAACTCTTTAGGGTCGTGCATAGGCTCTTTGTATGTTGGAGTTGTTGAATTTGCAGACGGGATATTGCGATGCCAGTTCAAGTTACTCACACACCGTCTCGCAAGAACAAGCGCATGAGCATCATCAACGGCTAAGTAGTCCGTCACTCCAGAGATCTCACTATGCAATTTACCGCCGCCAAGCTCTTCGGCACTGACGACCTCCCCAGTGGCTGCTTTGACAAGCGGCGGGCCCGCCAGGAAAATGTGGCCCTGCTCTTGGACTATGATGCTCTCATCGCTCATGCTAGGAACATATGCACCACCAGCGGTACATGGGCCCATGACTACACTGATTTGTGGAATCCCCATTCCTGACATTCTCGCTTGATTGTAAAAAATGCGGCCAAAGTGTTCTTTATCCGGGAACACGTCTGCTTGGTGAGGCAGATTCGCACCTCCCGAGTCGACAAGATATATGCATGGAAGTTGATTTTCTTGGGCGATGGCTTGGGCGCGGAGGTGCTTTTTGACTGTGATGGGATAGTATGTTCCCCCCTTAACAGTGGAATCATTGGCGATGATGACGCACTGTACACCAGATACAGTCCCTACTCCGGTGACAATCCCACCTGCGGGAACATCTTCACCAGGATAGACGCCGTACGCGGCTAATTGTGAGAACTCAAGAAATGGGGTTCCAGGGTCAATGAGTGCAGTTATACGGTCTCGAACGAGCATTTTGCCACGTTGTATATGTTTGTCCCGGGCGTTTTGCGTGCCGCCTTGTGCAATCTTGGAGTGCAGCGTGTTGAGCTGCGCCATTGCTTCGTCCATCTGTCTTTTGTTTTCTTGGAAATCGGCTGAGCTCGTGTCGACAGCTGTGGGAAGGATGGAGGCGGCATTAGCGTGGTGGGAGTGCGTAAATGTTGCGATGCCTCTCGGTCGAAGAAAGGGACGCTGGCGAAGGCAGTGTGGGCGTGGGTATAGAGTGGGTCGAATTGAGTGTCGTAGGAGGGCTAAAGCCTCGCGGGACGGGACAACTCGAGCCATTGGGAGGCGTAGAGAAACGAACTACAATCTATGGAGGGCCGGAGTTGTACAAGGGAGTTGGAGTCTGTGGTAAAGGACGAAGTTGGGCGTGCTGATGTTTAAGTTTGTTGCGGTTTGCGGTTGCGGTTGGGAGTTGGAAGCTCGGAATGACAGCATTAGGCCGTCGGTAGCCGGGTGTGGGGAAATACAACATACGCCAAGCAACCCCAGATTTTCGTTCAATCTCAGCCAAGTACTTGTACGAAATACCCCGTCAAAGGACGAAAATATTACTTGTACACTTTGCTAACTCTTCTAACTCTTCTAACTACCGGGAGATACTGCCAGATGCATCGGCAATATCCTTCGGTCTCATCAACAATCAGAAGCTTGGAGACAAAACACAATTAGAAATAACCATAGCAAGCAATTCCACACCGCATATTGATATTGATACTGATTATGATTCTATCCTCTAGGGTATGTGGGAAGAACAGGGTCTAGGAAAAAGAAGCCAAGAAGAGGAAGGGGAAGAGGAAAAGATGGAAAGACCCCTGCCCCCAAAGACCCCCTCACTTCCCAATAACAAGAACAGGAAAAGGCAAGGAAATGTCTGGCTCTCGGCCAAACCAAAGCTTTTGGATTAACAGTATGCAAAACCGACCAAAATAGGACCACGAGAAGGAATTAATGCTCAAGTAGGCTTGTCACACCCAATGCGCCCAAGCAACTCCTTCCTGTCGCCATGCCCCGGGATGCTGATGCCGCTGGTTCTTCCCGAACTGCTACGGTTCTGATTTCGCTTGTAGTTCTTGCGTGAAAAATTGAGTGCCTCGACACCCACGTCTTGCTCAACTGGCGCCCAGTCTGGGTCGTTCTTCACGGCTTCAGTGGAGTGTGAGCTCCGCTCAAAATCATCATCTTGCTCGATCTCTTCATCGTCATCGCACTCGTCTTCAGATCGAACGTCGTCGGCATTTTGCCCCCTAACCACCCTGTACACCACTTTCACAATCATCGTCATCCAAAGAAGTAGGATAAATTGTAGCGCGAGGAGGAGGGCGAGGAAGCCAAATCGCATAGAGGGATTCCAGCAGATGGGGCCCATACGGTCAGTGTATGCTTTGATCAGATTGGGCCAAATTTGGTTGCCTCCAAGTGCATTGAACTCTTCTGTTGCGCTGGCTGGAACAAAAGTGCCATCGGAGAAGTAGCAACCAGGAGACATGGCTACAGGTGCGTCGGCGTAGATGGACCAGCATACCATCATGTAGAAGACATGTCGAGTGATAAGCCAGGTGACGAGAAAGATTCCGAAGACGATATCGGGCAGGGTGGTGTAGCCCATGTATTTTAGCAATTTAGCAGTCTACATTCTATTAGCTGCATATTCATGTAACACGCAAGAAACATGACTTACGGGAAGAATGATATCCACCACATCCATGATGCACAGAATTACAGTCCCCACTCTCATGTGGTAGTATCCATAGCTCAGGCAAATCAAGGCGGCAGTAAAGATGTGGTGAATGAACATCTGAGCATAGTCCTTGCGCTTCTCTTCAATGTTGACAACTAGCATCAACTGCAAGTAAAATGCCCACTGAACGAGGTAGTACCACTTGAAGAGGCCATTTACCTCGCGGTGGGGCCAACCGCTCCACATGCCGTTAAGATTGAGCCAGAATTCCGAGTGGTACATGATATACTGAGGGCATGGGTTAGCGTTGCTGCCCATGTTTTGTTTTTAGGGCAGAGATTTTTGCATACCATGCCGAGCGTCCATGAGCACGTATAGTACACAATCAGCCAGCCCTGTTCCTTGAATCGAACCAATCCCTTCTTGGACTTGATGCCACCAAGTCGAGCCAGGGGATCAATTATGTATTCCATGACAAGCACACGAGCGCCAGTCCATACGACGACCCACAAAGCCACAATGGCAAGATCGTCAGTGCCGCAGCCATAGAGGCCAGAGTCGGTGTTGTAATAGGAAAGGTGGAGGAATTTGGAGGTCCGCCGCCGGGCGCGGGGAAAGAAGATGTGCGTGAGGAAGAGGAGTAGAATGAGGTTCACGGAGATGCCTACGGGCTGACATTAGCAACAAGTTGACTTCCATGCAACTGGGGCACACACCAATCTGGTTGTCGCAGACCAGCGCGCAGAAGGAGCTCAGCAGACTCTCATCCTCGACCCGTTTCTTGGTTCGTTTGGGCAATTTCTGGGCTACATGTGTGGGTTTGCGCTGCTGCACCTCCAGCTTCTCCTCGTCGGCCCAATTGACGTCTTCATGGTGCGCGAAGCCGTTCATAGCGGGTTGGGGAGGCACTCCTGGCGTCTCCATGTTGACGAAGCGCGGCGATGCGGTGGATGTGGTGGGCGGCGAGCGGCGAGCGTCGAGCGTCGAGCGACGGGGTGAGTGAGAGGGGTAGCCTTAGCAGTGGGCGGGCATTGGCGAGTGGGAGTGAACGGGGGCCGGTGTGTGGTGCCAGGAGTTTTGTTTCTGCGGTGGGCGGGGATGTTTCTGGACAAAAGCGGTGTGTACAGGGTTGGCTGGCGGTAATCGCAATTGGCACCACCTCCTTTCCGAGCGGTGCGCGCGGCCCTTTGCCACGCTCGTGCGCAAGGTGGTATTACCCTGCTTACCTGGGCACGACGTGAAGGCGATTGTTTGCGCGAAGGGCCAGTTGCGAGCTCGAGGCGGGCGCCGTGCGGTTGGATTTCACGCTTTGTGGATCCAGGGTTTGCTGTGCTTTATGTTCGGCCCTGCTAGCGCTGGACAGCCACAGCTTCAAGTTCTTTGCTTTGGGCGGCGCAAGCAATGCCGAAGCGCAGTGGGTTGACGGGAGTCGAGGGTCGAGGGTCGAGGAAAAGATTGCGAGATGCCCTCAGCCGAGGACTGCGCGGAGCTTTGTATAAATCCGAAGGGGCAATGGCCTGAGCGAGGTCGAGCATGAAGTTTTAGGCGAGACGTGAATGGCATCCAGCCCAAAGGCCTGTGGTGCCCAGCCGCGGCACCGCCAGGAACGGACCTGGTAGAGCGAGCAACTAGCCAATGAGGGGCCCCGCCTTCATCATGATCTTACTGCCCCGCCATGCCGAATACTACTATGCGATAGTCAGGGGAAATTGGGGGGATGGTGGTGGAGGAGGTGGTGGTGGTGGTGCCGAAAAGCCAATACAGGTATGCAGAACCCCAGGTGGGGCCGGAAACAGTGAAAATGGTAGTCTTGGTTAAGGAACTATTAGGGACTATTATTGCGACCACAATGCAAAGAATGCTGCAAGCCTACTACACAAGTCCGCCCCGGCATCATTTCCAGTTCTCGCAGCCTATGCTAGCCTCCCCTCCCCAGGTCCCAGATTCCCCCCTCAAAAGTCAATGAAAAGCTGAAAAGCTGAAAAGTGTGGCAAAGACCCGATCCAAAACTCCAAACCATCCTAGCGCGCCAACGAATGTCCACTTCTTGGAGCTTTCCAGTCGCGGCGCAGGTTACAATACATATCGAGCACAAGCTCCTCCCACCTTAGTTGTCGTTCATCGAGTTGAGAATCCTCAGGATCGAAAGGAACAAGTTGATGATATCGAGGTAGAGAGAAATAGCCGCCGCAATCTCCTCCTCTACATGATAGTGGCGCATGATCATCTGCGTGTCGACCAAGATATAGCCACTGAAGATCAGGGCGGAAACGATGCCATATACAAGTTCAACTTTGCTGCCGTGGGGGAAGAATGCTGCCATGAACCCGAACAAGATCAGCACCCACAGCCCGCCAAATAGGTACGGCACCCATGAAGTGAAGTCGTATTTGCTCTGGCAGGCAAACAAACTGAGCGCAACGAAGATGCCAAAAGTGAAGATGACTGCCTCGAGTACGATCTTGGAGTCTGTGAATGACACAATGACCGAAATTGAGTATGCTTCCAAGCCAGTGAATCCAGCGAGGAACAACAGATTCATGGGGTAGGATTTGCGCTTCCAAAAGGTCAGGCCGAGAAAGACAAAGGAGCCGATCAGAGAGGTCCACATCATCCACTGGTTCTGTTGGACCCAATGCTTGTACGACTCGCTAGCCATGGAGACGCCGCTGAGGGCAGCTGTGGCGAGGAGTTGCACGGTCAGGATCGCATACACCTTCCTGATGAAGGCCATCCGTATATCCAGAGTGGCCTCTGCTACAACTCCTCCGAACTTGAAGTCATCCGGTAGGTTGTCATCTTCTCCTCGTGGCACGCCACCGAGCAGCGCAGCTTGGGTGGAAGCTTCGGCATCATAGGAAGGTGGCGCTTGGGAGTATTGCGGCTCATCGAGCGAGTCCCGCTGGGGAATGTTTTGATATTTTGGACCTGCCATGGTGGTTTTTCCTGCGTCTTGCGATGAGGGAGAGCGAGCGACCGATGAGTCGTGAAGGTGGAGGCGGTCGGAGATGGAGATGGAGATGGCCAGGTGATTGAAGCAAGATGGATGCGCCCATGACGTGCAGCACAGCCCCGCCAAGGCCCTTACGTAAGGCGTCCACGTGCAAATGGCTATCACCTATCAAGCCTAATTATTAGTCCACGGAATACCAATGTGATGGTGTAAAGTATGAGTTGTGTCCTGGTAACCTCGAAATTTTGTGATTCCAAGAGCATGTCGGAGAGAGGCTAAGGGCGTAGCTCTCCCAAGAGCAAATATGAATAATGCAGCGAAATCATTGCCCTTTCCCTGTTACCGGTACTCCAAAGACTCAAAGATGCATTGAATTACCCAAAGGACCCACCCAATGCAAAAGACCACCTAGTCGACACCGAAATAGCGCCAAAAATATCTACATATTTGCCATACGTCTTCCGGGTGTGGATACCTCCCATAGATGAATAACCCGAGTTTTAGCAATCTACAAGGCCATCTCGATAATCTACTGTACTCCGTGCAGATTGTTGCATCTTCCTCCATGCAACCAGAAGACGCCACGCTCGTACAAAGGGCTTACAGTACGCGGAAAATGGTCTGCGCCGTCCAACCACCGACTTCTGACTAATAAGACATTATTGCGGCGCAAGTCAGCCAATTTCCGGCGATCCTCCGCGAAAAGCGCCGTGGTGAGCGAGCAACATGAACAACCATACACAAGCTCACCAGTCTAGATCAAGGGCGTGGCGCTTTGAAGAAGGTGCATGGTTTGGAGCAAGTGAAATGGTTCAAGCACCTAGAGAGTGGGCAAAAATAAATAAATAATAATTCCATGTTATTTCATTAAGGCTTTCATTGTGTGCTGCTCTCAACCATTCTGATCTGGTTACATATGTCAAAACAGTAACCAACAATTCATTCAAGCACATGCCCGCCACCAACAGCACAAGATCCACAATTCACCGTTCATATCCACCTTTGCACTTGGGCCATTTTGATCTTCGAAACATTTAGTAGGAAATACGCATGTCCGGTGTGGACGAGAAACAGGCTCGAAGCGCGTCGTAGCCGGAAGAAAAGAAAAGCCAGGTTTCGAAACCGGAAACCGGAAAACGCCAGATACGAGACAAAAAGAGACCACAGCCCGATACTTTACAATACAGATTCAAGGACCAACCATTTAAGGCAGTTCGGGTAGAAGTTCAAGGGCTATGTGGGCTGCTCAGCCTTCGTGGGGGCGGAGTGAGTACAGAGATGGAAGGAGTAGGAGGACGACAGGGAGAGGAATGACAAGGTGGCAAGTTAGAATTATGTATGACAGACCAAAAAAGTCCGGGTATCGTGCGGGAACTGTATAGCTGGCATGAAAGAGACGGGGTATTTGGACAACACCCTCCATATGCCCCTGAAGCGGGGCAACGCGAGAATGCCGTCATAAAACGCTCCAATCTTCAGCAAACATAAGCCCCCCAAAAAAAGAAACATGGGGAAGATGGCCACTTCCAGGTCAACGAGTGGTCGAGGAGAGTGACGCATCCGGAGAAGGTAATGGGCAAGGAAAATCGTCATAGTGAGTAGCAGCATGGAGCGAAGATCCAGTCTTCGTAGACTATAGCAAAATGAGGTAGTTGCTTGGCGCAATGCCCGTCTCGCCGTTGGGCTTCTTGGCCTGCCACCATCTTCCGCTGACATCTGACACTTCGAGGATGTCGTGTTTTTGGAAGCTGATTTCGTTGGCGTCATCGGGGTTGGCCTCGTAGCTGTAGATGGCCTTCGCACGGTATGGGTACTCGAGCGACGGATCTTGTTGCTGATCATCCATGCCGTTGGTGGGTGTCTGTGCTTGCGAGTTGTTGTTCATGGCACCAAAACGGGGCTGCGAAGAGTTACGGGCATCTGCGCCAACCGGGCCGCCTGGATAACCAGACACGGGGGATGATGTCTCGAAGCCATTCAGCTGCGCTGACGTGTACATCTGAGGGGGCTGGTTGGGGGCAGAGGTAGTCTCGGGACGGGCAGCGTAGTTGTTGGACATTTGGCGGGAGCTGTGCGAGCCGGCATTCTCCTTGTGCAGGGCATACGAATCGACAAAGGCACGGTGGCTGGCCTGCGGCTGGGAACCATAGTAGAATATCCAAACAATCTGAAATCAATCGTTAGTGGTGTCCAGTGAGACCCTTTTTTTCTTCTTTCTTTCTGGAGAAGACTGACAGCAATCATGGAGAGCAGAATGAATCCGGCAGCTGCAGCCTCGAAGGCAGCGACGGACGAATACACCAGAGAATTGACAGAAGAGGTAGTAAAGACGAGGCCAGCTCCAAGGAAACCCACAATCTGATATGCGCGTTAGCGGGTTGCATTTGGCAGTGACGTCTCGGCTGGATGTGCACGACTTACCGCGACGTGGTATGTCCGCTCAGAGTCTGATGCGACGGTGACGGTGACGCCGATGATACAGAAGAACATGAAGACCAGCGTCCACCATGCAAAGTTGGGGAAGCCGCCGCGGATGGCCGATATTATGGAGCTAATGAAGGCGATGATCCAGGCAAGCTGTCGACGACGGTTAGCGGGTCAGTTTTGTGCGGATGGGTGAGCGCAAGCAGCACTAACCATGCCAATAGAGATGGTGGCGAGGGCAAAGGGGTCGCCCACGATGCGGCCGACAGAGAAGGTCGACCGGCCGCCGTAATTGTGTCCGTTTTCCATTTTGCGAAGAGATGGCGAGCCAAGGGAGCCGTAGGAGGGCATAGGGTCAGCAGCAGGAGGGAGCGAGAGGGAATTAGAAGAGAGCGGGACGGGCAGGCAAAGGAGCGTGGTGCCGGGTTATAGGCCGACTCTCGACTGGCGAGCGGGTTGCGAAGAAGGGTCTCTGAGGAGGGGGTGGAGGAAACTGCTGGGCGTCTGGCCGGAGACGGGGGACGAGGGGGTTGAAGGGTGAAGGGTCGAGAAACGGGCGGCGACAGGCGACGGGAGGCACAAGGAAAGGCACGAGGAGACGCAGACAGCCGGGCGGCCAGGAGCCAGACGCGAGGACGATTGCTGAGGGTGCTGCGACGGCTGGCGGCTGCAAGTGTCGAGGGCGCTGGCACGGTGGATGGCTTGAGGCGATGGGGTCGAGGAGTGGTTTTGGGAGGAGAGCGAGCGAGGACGAGCTGGCTCCGCAGGCGTTTCACACCCGGCTGCAGGCGACGGGCTGATTGGTCCGCTGGCGCCGCCGCCCGGGGATATAGCCACTCGGTCCAACACAACCAAAATGGCCGCACGTCAGCCCGTGGCTTGCGGTGACACAATGGCGCCGTGGGCTGGGACAGGACTGCTGATTCTGGAGCTGATTCTGGATCTGGAGCTGGAGCTGGTGCTGGTGCTGTTGCTGGCACTGACGCTGTTCACTGTTCACTGTTCACTGTTCGCTGCTGGCTGCTGCGCCCGGGGCAAGCACCCCAGCCAGACGCTGCGGAGAACGACAGCGGCTCTGCCCACCTCCAGCACCGCCAGGCCGCCCGGCTAATGTTGGGGCGTGCGGGCAGCGTCAATCAAGGTGAATTGCACTCACATTATTGCTGTGCGCCGAGGCCGTGATGTGGGCGCTGGCTAATTAACAATGTGCCCATCTCGCCGCCTCGCTCATGCGCGCCACGCCCAGTGCCGGCCAGCGCCGCTCCGAAGCCCCAGGCCGGCCAGCACCAGAGGGCTTGCGGCGCGTTCCTGTGAGTGCCACGTCGTGCTGCCGATGCTGCCCACGCCGCGCACTCAACCGCACCGCCCGTGATAGGCCTGCGCGCGGCCCCCCTGCCTTAGCTCCCACAATGCCATTGCCATGGCCAGCGCCTGCACGTGTCGGCCGTTCCCCGTCGCCGTGCTGCCCGCATGCAGTCGTTCTGCTCGCTTTGGGCCTCCCACGGCCGTCTGAGACGGCCATGAAACCGCGCTCGAACACGGCATGCGGGTGCGCCAGGCTCCGCAGCCAGCCCATCACGGCGAATGCTGGCTCGGCCGCACCAATGCGGACGTCGTGGCGCCCTTCTGGCATCGCTTGGTCTATTCTTGCTATCCTGATACTCGGCGTGTCAATTCCTGAAGCAGCACACCGCCCATGCCCACGACGTCGAGGCTGCTCCCTCCACGATAGCTGCGTGCCTGCCAAGCCCCCACCCGTTGCTCACCGTGCATGTGCACGCCCACAAGTCTGGTCTCGTCCCGCATGTTTGTCCTCATGGCCAATGGCCCATACCCGGCCGGACCACTTGCACACACACACACACACACACACTCACCCATCCATGGGCCCCGTCAAACGGACGGCCGAATCCAAGCATACCGCCTCCCATATGAATTCCTGGTTTTGCTACCC
>JAAZQE010000859.1:0-12567 GCA_013620735.1 Clavariopsis aquatica
CCCCCACCGTACGCGGAGTCCTATACAGGCACGAGGGCCGCCCGCCTCACTTTTACACACCATTCCGGCCTCGCCGACGTCCAGTCGGCACACTCGCCCCCCCTCCCCCACCGTCACCACGCACCGACATCATGACGGCCGAAGTCCAGAGACCGGTCGCCCCCGAGCAGAGGCTCGAGGCTACATACAGCTTCGGCTTCAGCGATTTCCTCAGACGGGAATACCGTTTTGGCCTTGACCCAGACCGCCCAGCATGCAAGGCGTACATGCAGGGACACTGTCCGCTGGGCAGCAGATGTCCAGATAAACACCACGTTTCTTCCTCGTATAGCAAGTGTGTGCCCCGTATTATACAATCAAAATATTAATTGGTGAGCTAATAGCATATGTACAGCCTTGTCTGCAAACATTGGCTACGTGGCCTGTGCAAGAAGGGAGAGACATGCGAATTCCTCCATGAGTACAACCTGCGCCGGATGCCCGAGTGCTCCTACTACGCCCGCACGCTCACCTGCTCCAATGGAGACGACTGCCTTTACCTCCATATTGATCCCGAGTCGAAACGACCTCCATGTCCACACTTCGATCGAGGATTCTGCCCCCTTGGCCCTCTCTGTGCATTAAAGCATAACAAGAAGGAGAAGCTGTGTCCATTCTACCTGGCTGGTTTCTGCCCTGAGGGCAAATCCTGCAAAAATGGGGCCCATCCCAAATTCCCAACAGATCTCAAGAAGCCAGAGGTGCGCGTTGAGAAAACGCCAGAGGAGCTTGAGCGCGAGCGTGCAGAGAGGGAACGTGAACGTGAGAAGGAAGAGGAGAGGGAGCGGGAGCGGGAAGAGCGGAATCCGCACCAGGGAGGCAGTCACAGAGGTCGAGGTAACTGGCATGGGGGCGACCGCAAGAAGAGGGGCAATAGGCGGTCGCGACGCGGAGGCGGAGGGTACTAATTGGTCACGTTGGTATTTGACCCTCTTTTCCTTGGCCAGGATATCTACTGTCACTCTTTGAACGCGTTAACGTTCAAATCCAATGAAGGTTGAATCCGGAGTATAATATGAACACGGGCCAAAACAACACAAGTAAACAGCGAGATAGCGTTAGAAGTGGACCATGTGGTGGACTTGGGGGCTGTCAGTCATAGGGCTGACGTTCGGCGACCCCTGCGCCTTGTCCCATCACAACGGACAACCGCAAGCACGTCACCATGTTCAAATGCAAAGTCTGTTTGCACGCAGGAGACGGAACTACCAGCCGTTCCCCCGTTCAGGGCGTAACCAACAAATCGGTTCCCGGCCCGTTCTGCCCCGAATATCACAACTCTCAACACTATGTCTCAGTCTAGTAGACCTGCCGCTTACAGTCGGTGTTACCACTTTGAATCTTCGTTGGCACACTCTGATGGCTAGTCCGAACTCAATATACTTAATATCCACCACAATCGCACACTCTTAGTGGTATCGGGCATGTGATTGGTATTATTACATAATCAGTCCGGTGACCCGTCCAAACGTGGCATGTTTGTTTCTCAGTGTTCTGCTCATGGGTCTCCTGCAGGCTATTGCTCAGATCATCATGCAGATCATCAGCATCCAGGCTTGGCTTACATTGAAATCCTGGTTGTGATATTCAGCTTGGATGCACGACATACTTGCCTTCACTAATCACTCTCCGTTCCACGTGCAGATCGGATTCCTGTTGACCGGTTGCCTTGCAGGCAACCTATCGAATGCTTCGCACTGCAACATAGTATTATGAAAGCACCCTGCTCTTTGGTCCATGACTACACAAGCCATGCCTATGTCTTGCGTGCTCATGGGCATCGACGCCCCATCTTCCCTGGATAATTAGATCGAATGTTGTTCTCCAACTACAAGAACGTAAAGCACACTGATTTCACAACTGGATATGATATCTTTGTGTTCTCTTGGCTACATCTAGTCTACGAATCTAACCCCTATAAATTCCGTCTCCCAATCTCCTGAACTCTACCTACAAATAACCACTAATCGCCTAGCACTCTCCTAATGGCCCTGAACACCTTTCATTTTCTTTAACATATCTGCCATATGTCCCGCACCTTCTTTACTAAAATGAAGCTTCTTATTTCTCGCTGTCTTCGCTGCATTCTTCTCGGCTCTAGGCCACATCTCTTCTTCGTACGCCCTCAGCCCCTCGTCCACACTCTTTTCCCCCTTGCACAGGCTCTGAATCTCGCGGGCTAACACTAGCGCATCCGTCATCCCAACATTGACGCCTACACCCGCAAAAGGCGTCATGAGATGTGCGGCATCGCCAATTAGTGTAACACCCGGTTGTGGGTTCCAGGTCCAGCCTACGGGTAACTCGTACAATTTCCGTGGCGTAACATTGTCTTTGGACTCTTTTACCAGACGCTGGAGATCTGGCCCGATTTCTGAAAAATATTTGTTCACATATTCTTCCCGTGCCTCCTCTTTGGTCCAATCAATCCCGCACGTCTCGATAAAGTCCTCGGGGACCCGCAGCGACGCGTAGGTACGTAGACTTCCGTCGCCCTGTCGCTGCGCTTGCACGGCAAGGCCTTCTCCAAAGGCGAAACAGGAGCCCGCACCTATATATTGTAAGGCCCAGGGATTGGAGGATATGTCGTTGATCCATACTTCTAAGGACGATATTCCTGAGTATGCAGGCTTGGTGTCAGAAAGAAAACGGCGTACAGCTGACCATGCACCGTCGCCGCCGACTAGTATGTCATTGCTTGACACGATAGTGTTGTCAGCGAAGTGGAGATCATAAGTTACTTTCCCATCGGAGCTAGTGGTGGGGGTTGCGGAGAGCAGCTTCTTGTTAAACTTGATCGACTCGGCAGGTAAACTTTCATGCAGAATCTGGATCAATCTTGCACGGTCGATTTCTGGTCGTCCCTCTTCCATCCTGGCTTCTCCCTTATCTTCAATATTCTCGTCCCACAATACAGCCCCCGTTTCTGCCTGAACCAATTTCAGTACGTCGGCCTCTGGGCGTGCATACTTGCAAAATTGTTCCCAGAGCCCTGCATCTTTGAGGGCTTGTTGTCCAGTTGTGGGGTGCAGGTCAAGAGAGCCGCCTTGGTGCCGGATTTCAGGAGAGGCTTCGTAAATGGTAAATGGAATGGAAGAGGCGTGTAGAAGGGTGCCGAGTGTAAGCGAGACGGGACCAGAACCAATGATGGCGATGCGGTAAGTGGGATTGGACATGATGATTCTTTGGGCTTTGATGTGTTGATGTATTGGCGTGTCAATTGGTTCGACGAACAGACTTGGAAGAGTCCTAGTGGATTGAAGTATGATGGTTTAGAGAGATTTTTTCTTTGGGTAAACTTTAGGGATTGCGTAGACGTTGCGTTTGTATGTGTTAAAGGTTGTTTGGCTTGTGTTGAAAACGAGACTGAATGATGATACCTCCCACTCAGCGAACCTCATCTTACTTATACATTTTCATCCCATATATTTAGCCCCATTGCAAACGCGTCCACATCCAGTATCCTCTATGTTTCGGTCGCGAATTCTTACAGAATAGAGCGAGATAGAGATACTCGTGTTGCGTTCGGGCCCGAGACAAGGCGAAGGACCGAGATGGCGAAACCGAGGTAGCCTATCGGGGCGAAGTCCAGGATCTCCGTTTCCAAATTTGGTATCAATTATTGGAGGTGAAGATGCAAGAGGATTTAAATTTTGAGACATGAGTTGAGAACATGATGAACGTTCGTTATAGGGTTTATTTACTATTAGGAGTGTGCTAAGATAATTTAAAAGAGAAAGCATACAAAATCCGATAACATTGGAATCCAGACACATAAAACTTCGCGACACAGCCCCATATGAACCCGGCCAAAGCCAAAATACCAAATAATCCTTACAACATCTCAAGGATACTCCCAGGCATTTTTATTTCCAACCCCAAAATCAACACGTTCATCCACATCTGCCAACCAATCTCCTTTTACGCCGGCTGCTTCCAACGTCTTTTTTGCACTCTCACTCACCTCGCACAGCCCATACCAATGCCTCTCAAAATTAACATCACCATCCACCGTCCCCGTGTCTGTGTGTCTCAGAATAACCCACTCAGGCATGGGTTTTGAATCAGTCTTGTGATACCACCAATATCTCCCTGTTCCTGTTAAACTACCACCTTTCTTCTCCTCGAACTTCCGTTCAAAGTCTCGCAGTGCTGAATTCTCCTCGTATCCACGGATGAGATTTCGGTATGCACATATGGGGTGGATATACTCGTTCGTCTCGCCATACTCATTAATATCGGCCAATTTCGTCTCTTGGGCCTTTTGATCGTAAATCTCGGCATGGCAGTGACCAGGCACACGTGGCACAGCACCGGCAAGACGATATAAACCGCCATAACTATCCACAATATTGCCTGTACCCCAACCGTAGTCAAAGTGCGGGTGAGGATGCGGTGGATCCCGTTTCGGGGGCGTGAGTTCATCATCGGCTGGGTTGATGATCGGGATGTTAGGGATCTTGTCAAGCATCCAGTCTGTCCACCCAGCATGGTGGTAGGTGCATGCATATCGGATGCGATCCCGCCAGAGTTGGTATTGATTCATACTTGAGCGGAAGGCCTCTTGGTCGATAGTAAGATGGGGAGAGATGCATTGGAGCATCCAGACGAATGATGACATTGCGAGATCTGTTTCCCATGTCAACTTTGGACAAAGAACCGGCGTGGGGATGTACTTACGTTCTAGATCTCCATTCATCCCCTGAATGCAATCGTCTGACCCACCGCCAATGTTGATATGGACTCCGGGGAACCAGACTTGTTTTAGTTCTGGAATAGGTTTGCCTTCTTTTGCTAGTCGGGTTGGCATATCTTTGGGGATGTACCAAAGCGTTGGGCGGAAAGCCTTGCGGCGTTCGTTGAGAGCTAGAGCATGGAATGCGTGCTCGATATCTATACCTCATCAGGATTTTACTTATCCCTTGATTCGAAAATACTCACTCTCGTTCAGCTTCACATTGTGGAACCCATACTTCGTCCTGCTTTTTGCATTGTCAAAACTCCCCACATCGGGAATTCCCAAACTACCAACTGTATCCCAAACACCCACCACCTTGACCTTTCTGCTATGTCCACTAGACGCAAGGTCAAAATGAGGGTGGATATCCCAACTCTGGGCTCGCTCTTTGATTCCCCAATTCTCCGCCGTTTTCTTCAACTCTTCACCAACCTTGGTTAATTTCCCCATCGTGAAATCTCTCCAAGCCTGCGTTTCGCGGAAAGGTAGCCCTTCATCATTTGTCTGGTATGCGCGATACACCTGGGGGAAGACTTGCATATCTAGTGGTTTAATAACCCCGATATCAGTAACGAGCCCAGCCACGGCCCTCGCTGTATACGCGCCCCTTGAGAATCCGAAGCAGAAGATCTCATCGCCGGGAATGTAGTTCATTACGATGAAATTATAGGCTTCGATGACGTTTTCAGCCAGACCGGCACCAGTACCGCCCTGGCGCCGGCGTTCTGAATTCGAGAGATTTCCCGTTCCTACACCGCCATCGTAGTACACGATCTGGTGCCATTTCTTCTTAGGATTGTTTCTATCAACGCCAATGCGTGCGATGAGGCGGCAGAGTTTCGTGACATTAGAGGGCACATTTTCACGCGAGCTGACAGAGGACTGCCAGGTTCCATCGCAACAGATTACTAGACGTCGTCCCCAGGGCGTGTCGTCAGAGTCAGACATGGTTGAAGCTGGGCGAAGGCAGATTTCAGGATCAAAGAGAAAGATCGGATAACTGTGAAGAAGAGATGAGAGGGGTAAATACACATTCGTATAAAAAGCAGAGAGAAGTAAGACCCAACCCACATTCAAGGCTGAACTCCGCTTGGAACAAAGACAACGTTGTGCAAAAATAAGCAATGTTACTCTAATCAAGGGTGAGCTGAGGTCGAACGGCAGACACAACATACAGTTAGGCAATCGTGAATGGCCATTTTGTACACGGGTGACGCCGTGCTTCCAACCATTATTCCATGATCAGCACATAGGTTCAGCTGTGGCCCCACCCACCAATACGCCTCAATGATAAGTAGCGAGCTGAGGGGTCTGTTCCCGAAGGGTGGTTATCCCATGCAAACCCCGCTACATTTGTGTTATGCACAACGGAATTGGTCAAGACCATGATGAATGTGGATCGCTAGTATAACATGTTAGGGTTGGGGTGGAGGCGGTCAGGACGAAATGAGTGGTGAGATGGGTGCTAGTGATCTATGAACTAACTGTATGTGGAAGGCTGGCCGGAAACCCACGTCAGCCACAACTCTAATTGGTCAAATTTGGCACAATTCTGTCTCGTATTGGATGAAATGGATTCCCGATTTTTATGCAGTGCGTTTAAACGAATAAATTGTGGTGGTGTGGGAGTAATACTGTCTAACAACGACCGTACAAAAGTAACCTGGAGCTCCGCTTTAGTGTATAGTGTTTGGACCCCACAGAGCCCCGACCCATCCGTTTTATATGCACATGTCCATATTTATCACGTTTTATATTCCATCTTAGGAATATCCCACACACATGCGGCTTGATAGACCTATTTCCACTGAATCAGAACCCACCAATCATTGAACCTGTTAAGAGCAGTTCAATGCTCTAAAGGGATATATCCAAGCTTGGAACAAAATCCCAAGCCTTCTCCAGTCCACCATAAAAGACCCAGCGAATCTGATTCGTTGCTACCATCTCACCTCCACCTCCTCCAATCATGTCCGCTATACCCTCTGCAACCTGCTTCGGCATTGTATGGCCTCCGGGCTCGGACACTCTCTCAATAGAGTCCATAGTCATGTGCGCGATTGTGATAACATCTCTTTTTCCGATGGGGAATTCGGACGGCGGTTCTCCCAGCATTTCCAAACTATATAATGATCGGACTAATTTTGCTGCGTGCCCCTCATCACGATATACTATTGACCGGTGGAAGAGTTCGGTCCAGTTGTCTTCTGGATATTTCGGGATATAGTCGATGATCCGCCTGGGAGACAGTAGCGGGCATGCACAGCCAGCATACATGACGGCATCAACTCGGGCTTTTGCTTCAAGGAGCCGAGCTTTTTCATGGTTAGATAGCCAGTCTTGTGCTAAAATCGCCGGATAAAAGACGGAGAGGGTGACGCTATGCAAAAGAATAAAGTCCATAGCTACGCGCTTGCCTGGCCGTTGGGCAGCGGCCATCATGTATGCTGATGTGTACATCATTTCAGTCATTTTGCGCTGCAAATCTTGCTCTGTCGGTTCAACTCGGAACTGCGCTAGATGCGGCACAAGCTGCTCGGAGGTGACTCGCTGAAGGAAACCGTCGGGTATCTTGTTGAAAGGATCAGAGTCTTTCACCCCTGATGAGATGATTGAGTCGTTTCGCAGACCATCAAGTACTTGAAGAAGTGGTTTGGATGGCATTCCTCTATTCAATTGCACATAGTCTTCAGTGGGTAGTAAGAATCCTTTGGGCCAATTCTTATGCACGCACGCCCCCGCAAGCGCTTCTGCAACGAGAATTGGTTGTTTAAACTCGATACCACATCCAAGGTGGATCATGGGATGTACAAGGTCTGTGTTCATAACGTTTCAGGGGGTACTGGATGTATATTTTCTTTCAGAGCCACTTACCCGTGTACATACGACTGAAAATGTCATCTGCTCGCTCATCTCTCTTGAGAAGATACTCCTGGATGACGGCTGGCACGCCCTTTTTGGTGATTTCTTCTTCAAAAAAGTGCAAGAAATCAGCGTAGCATTCGTTTTTCCCGAGACATTTTTGAAACAGCTCCGGATTTTTCAAATCTCTACATTCTATAGCCGCTCCATTATTCGAGTATTGTTTAAGGGGTTCTTGGTAAGGCGTGTTGTAATCCCACATATCTTGGATTTCATCAGGCGAGGCTCCAAGTGCCCATAGAGCGAGGAGGTGATGCACGAGATGATCTTGTATGCGAAGTCAGGTATATAGTTCCACTAGTCCACTAATCCTCACTTACTATGGAAGGTTGTCTTCCATCGTGTATGGTATAACTCATGGTTGATTGTGAGCAGCTCAGATGTCTTGTGTGCGCTGGATTCTGTGAGACCGTCGGAATGAGTATAGCCCAAGGTGGACGTGGAAGATAGTTGTATATTTTTTGACCCGATTTGAGGATCATCGCCTGACATTCTAAGAACGCTGTGTGTTTAGACGAACGGTGTAGGAATGTTTCAAAAACGATTGGATTTATGAAGATTTACAAGGGAAGGCTTTAGTTGTCCTAAATCTTAGAGAAAGTTTCAAGTAGAAGTTATCTCTAAGATTGTGATGTTAATAAGGGGGCCGAAATTATCAGACATGCCATTGTGTTCCGAACAAAAACCGACTTGAAGCGCTTTTTCGATCACTACCCCGGAGCTCAACAACCGAAATGGACAAGCCTTCCGATTGGTCGACCCAAATCCTTCTTATTATCGACCTATTTCAAGTCATGGAACAAAGACACCAGAGTTCAAATGACTCGTTTTCTCATCTATGTATGCTCTCTAATGCATTGCCCATTGTGATTCCTTTAACCTATCTGGCTCCTGCCCTCTATACCAATGAGATTATCATAGTCACCAGAGGCTAAGCCTGATAGGCATAATGGGACCTGCACACTCGGCACTTTAGATTAATATCAGGCATTGGAAGGAGATATACAGCCTAAATCTGTTTATTCCAACCTGTGATGTCTGTTGTGTTCAAACTCGACCTCTTCCTGTAACTTTCCTACACTACTAGCCTAGTTATAAAGTTTCTTAATACTTTATGGATTGATACTTAAACTAGTTAAGTTCTAATATAGTCTCGATTCTCTCAACCGGCATAGTAGTGTTAAATTATGGCAATATAATAGGTGGGGAGATTGCAAACACTAATCCTACAACTTCAAATGATGGCAAGGTAAACACTAGTCATAAAGAGCAGGGAGCAGATCATAACTGAATACAAACTAGCAAGAACCTTCACCCCGAGCTCATTCTCCGCTCTCAACATCATGGCCTGCTTGAATGCTTCACCATCATTCCTGAGGTTTCAAATCTGTACAACCACTTGAATGAAACCAATAGGTTATGGCCATTATTGTATTCCTGGCTGTGGTGGTATCGTCTTTTGACTCATCCATCTTCTGGCGTAAAAGGGAAACCCCCTAGAAACGGTGCAAGATCTACTCTCTAATCAAACTCCTACCTTCTCCATCCGATGGGACAAGGGATTGATATACAATGACTATAATAACAAATCCGTGACTGTAATTTCATATGCTCGCTATAAAATCCTCCCCACTGTGGTGGTGAGCAATCTCAGTTCCTGTACATTCGTTTCATTGCTAAAATCCATGTGAATTTGCGGTCTCCTGAGCACTTTTCTTCGATCAAGTAGAGCTAGACGTAATCCGAAATTCATTCACTAGTGCCTTCTATACATGACTGAAAAAACGAGACACACTACACAGTAACCTGTGTGCACGGTTCAAAACCCAGTAATATTATAGCTATAAGCAGGTTCGTGAAGAGAATCATGATAAATTAATTGCAACAAAATGATTAATTCTCCGTATGGTACATCTGTACAGTTGATGCATATATATAGGACAGAATCGATCAGTCTGCGGCTATCCAGCTGACATATACATTAGTAACCATGGGCTTACAATAACACAGTGAATATTCGTTGCAAATATTTTCCATTGATTGGCTGCTTAGAAAGTCTATGCAGGCTATATTGGGGGTCCTAAACATAGATACTGCAAAAACCACTTACAGGTGGAAATAGACATGTGGATCCTCCTCATTCCAACATCTGTGCTTCAAAGACAAGTCCGAAGGATTCCTCCAAAGCTTATTTGGCTGGGCTATTTCTTCCAAAAGCTTATTGTCACCGTGCTTCCCACAATTGTACGTACCTCCATCTCAATAGCACTCAGTACCCCCAAAAACAATAACTTTTCCTTCTAAAGAACTACGCTATTTTTGTACATCAAATATTCATGACTGATGCACTACCACGAATACAATAACTGTAAAGGTTGTAAATAAGTTAAGGTAAGTGAGGTACTGGGAAGTTAAAACGAGATCATAGCCAACTTGAATATAGGCGCTGCCTCACTCTCAGATTGGTGTGTATTTATAAAATCGAACAGAGGTCAGAGAAGTCGTGTCAAAAACGGCTTCAGTATTCTAAGACTGTAATCACTCTAGCTTGGGCATTGGGTGATTACGTAGGCGGGCTAGACTAGGACAAGATTAATTAGGGTCCCAGGTCACTAGCACTACCCTTCTATTAACTAGAATGTGTACCAGTGCTTCATGGTGAACGGCAGGTTTTTATATATTCCTTTGAAGATCTAGTTACTATTTGGGAGAAATGAGGAGAACGAGGAGTATGATCAATGAGTTCACTTCTTGCAAATTTAAGAGGCCGTGTCCTAAAGCTGAATGAAGTAGAAGTTTCCAATAAAACAGTTCATGAAACAGCTGCTCTTAAGATACACCAACTACGGCCAGCACAATTTATGGTAATCATTCACGCTCGATGGAGCTTGATTTTCGACGAATACGTTTTTAAGAAAAACACGAACATGTCTATTCATATTTGCAACTTGGGATCATATATGGAAGTCTGCTATAGGGTAGTAAGGAGTCGACTTAACTAATTTACCACAGTATTTTCTATCTCAAAGGGAGTTGAGATGGCAATTAAGTTAGAGTCGTGGATCGGATTAAGATAGAGGAACGAAAAGAAAATGGACCAAAGGTGATGTTGATGGCGCATCAAGCTACAGGGTAACGGTAAGTAACCGGATGTAGTTAGCATTTCCAACCGCCATGTCGATCATGCAGATCACCCTATACCGTAGGTCATTCATCAATTTTCCTCTGCTCACTTGAATTGCATACATCGGTCCATAATCCTTGCAGTAACATGAGCGACTCCAACAAATTGCACGCACGTCTATAGAAATTCCACTCGGAAAGATGCCGCCCAGGCCACGCCCGCAGCGTCGCCGCTCGATCAGCCCCATGGTTGTAGTGGGAGCCTTCTCGCTAGTCCTTCCCACTATCAACCTCATACAGCATTTCAATCGAAGCGGATCCCTGCTACCCCTTGGATACACGTGCGCGGTCAGCGGAATGACGTTCTTGATGTATGGATACGACAAAATGCAGGCTCTGAATTCAGGATGGAGGGTGAGGGAGACAACGCTGCACATGCTGGGGCTGTTGGGTGGCTGGCCTGGAGCATTGATCGGACAGTACCTTTTCCAACATAAGACGAGAAAACTAGCTTTCCAGGTGCCGCTTTGGATGATTGTTTTTGGATGGCAGGCCGTGTGGTGGGCTTTGTGGACTCGTAGGGCCTCGATGTCTCTGTGACCATTGGACAAAATTCAGGATGTGCAAGTACTTGAATTATCTATGAAACAATCCTGTCTCAACAACGACTAGGCAAATCTGCCAAAGTAGTCCTACGCTGCGTCGCACAGCTTGATTTATTTGTACACAAGAAAGCAATCAGCGGCCAGTAAAGGGAGATGTCAAAGAGTCTGCAGCTTCACCGCCAGTCTCGCCTAAAGGGTTCTTCAAAGCTCCCCCGACTGCGTTGCCAAGTCCCTTCTTTAGCTGCTTGACATCTTGTTGGTCGGAGGCGGGGATCTTGGAAATTTGATCTAGGAAACGTGAGCAGGCGGCCATTCATGCACGGCACAGATGGGGACGGGGGCCAGCCACCTTTTGCCATGTAGGACATCTTGTTCTCGCCCATGGTCTTCAGGGCCTGTCTCTCCATCTTGCGCTTGAGCTCAGGCGGGATGCCAAATAAATACACGGCGAGGGATATGACGCCGATGATGCCAGCTAGGACAGCGTAGACCTTGGTGACAGCCATTTGGTAGGAGGAAGAGAGCAGTTTTAGTGAGTGCGAGGGTATGGAGAGATGGTATGGGGCGTAGGGTAGCAGCTCATGGGCGAGTTTATGTATGCTCTGCCCTTCTGAGACTGGGCATGATGTCACCCGTCGCGAACCTGAACGCAACCCCTGCCATGCTGTCTGGCGCCTGTCCTTTCTCTGCCAGCATGCGCCAATCGCCCTTGGCACATGCTCTGCATGGCGACCGCAGGCTCCCCGCTGAGTCCCAAGCTCGCGCCTAGCCTTTGTTGTCACCTAGACACAAGCAGAAAATACAGACGACGCAGACGACGCAGACGGCGCAGCCGCGCAGGCGAAACACGCCTTCGCCTTCATATGGTGCTCCTGTCAGCTTTCTGCTGCTGACGGGCACGCGCAGCCAATCAGGCCCGGCACAGCCCAGCACAAGGCGCTTTCCAGGCAAGAACGGCCGCCCCCACCACAGCCGCACCACAGGAAACAACAGCCTCGAGACTCCGGACGCCTTGCAAGCTGAAGCTGGCCTCTCCTCACACCTTTCTCCCACCTACACCTATACCCCGTACTCTCTGCCCTCGCGCATCAAGACGCCCTGCTCGCACAACGACGACGAGACTGTTGTGTTTTCTTGTCT